>CM053036.1:114572404-114610428 GCA_028564925.1 Lithobates sylvaticus
ACAGAGCAGCCCTGATTATCCTTTTCTGGATCCCCCTGGGACTTCTGGCTCCTCCTGCCTTCAGAGTTTCCCTATAGGAAGTGGCAAAGTATAGTATAGAGTTTTCCTATAGGAAGCTACAAAGTATAGTATAGAGTTCCCCTATAGGAAGCTACAAAGCATAGTATATGTTTCTCCCATAGGAAGCCACAACATATAGTATATAATGTCCCTTTAGGAAGCCACAAAGTATAGTATAGAGCTCCCCTATAGGAGGCCACAAAGTATAGTATAGCGTTCCCCTATAGGAAGCTACAAAGTATAGTATATGGTTCTCATATAGGAAGCCAAAGTATAGTATAGAGTTCCCCTATAGGAAGCTACAAAGTATAGTATAGCATTCCCCTATAGGAAGCTAAAAAGTATAGCATAGTGTTCCCATATATAAAGCCACAAAGTATAGTATAGAGTTCTCCTATAGAAAGCTACAAAGTATAGTATAGAGTTCCCCTATAGGAAGCGGCAAAGTATAGTAAAGAGTTGACCTATAGGAAGCCACAAAGTATAGTATAGAGATTCCCTATAGGAAGGTACAAAGTATAGTATAGAGTTTCCCTATAGGAAGCTACAAAGTATAGTATAGAGTTCCCCTAGAGTAAGGTCCAAAGTATAGTATAGAGTTTCCCTATAGGAAGCTACAAAGTATAGTATAGAGTTCCTCTAGAGTAAGGTCCAAAGTATAGTATAGAGTTCCCCTATAGGAAGCTACAAAGTACAGTATATGGTTCTCCCATAAGAAGCCACAACATATAGTATATAGTGTCCCTTTAGGAAGCCACAAAGTATAGTATAGAGTTCCCCTATAGGAAGCTACAAAGTATAGTATAGCATTCCCCTATAGGAAGCTACAAAGTATAGTATATGGTTCTCCTACAGGAAGCCACAAGGTATAGTATAGAGTTCTCCTATAGGAAGCTACAAAGTATAGTATAGAGTTTCCCTATAGGAAGCTACAAAGTATAGTATAGAGTTCCCCTATAGGAAGCCACAAAGTATAGTATAGAGTTTCCCTATAGGAAGGTGCAAAGTATAGTATAGAGATCCCCTATAGGAAGCCACAAAGTATTGTATAGTGTTCTATAGGAAGCTACAAAGTATAGTATAGAGTTCCCCTATAGGAAGCTATAAAGTATAGAGTTTCCCCATAGAAAGGTAAAGGTCTGCCTTTAGAATCACTTGCTTCCTTCACTTGCCCAGGACTACATGTCCCATGAGGCATTGCTCCTCACTCATGCAAGTTCTCAGGCATTTACTGACATGTATGGATGGTGTACTGAGCTGTATTTTCTGACATGTAAATAAATAATGCATTCTATATGCAAGCCAATTAATCGACTGACCAACTAATTGTCTATGGCAATAGTTGACAACTATTTTCATAATCAATTATGACGATTAGTTGTTTCAGCTCTACATCTCTGAATCTCCTACCAGTTAATTTCTTTATTTATGAACCTTAGTCAGAGAGTGAGGAAACAACAAAAACTGTATTTTATAGTGACAGTGATGAGGGGATTATAGGACGAATGTCCCCTCCCCCTCTATCACTCATTGCCATCTTCCCAACACAAGAAGTCCTGCACTTCCTTATTTAGTCCATGATTTAGTCATGCATAACAGTGGGACTGAGCCCCACCAGAGGTCAGAGAGTGAGGATGGAGGGAGAACAACCAAGATGAAGACGGGACTAATCCTTAATACCACCATCATTGGGTTATTGACTCCTCCCTCATTATCACTTTCTGTTTAAGGTTCCAAAGTTTGAGGATGTTATCACATTATTATCTACAGGTAAAAGTCTGTGCTCCAATCAAATCATCAGATATAAAATGTCCAGCTGGTAGGAAATGGATGTAATAAAAGAGAATACATATTATGTGTATATATATAGAAGTGGGTATAGGGGAGAGAGTAGAAGTCAGGACTATACAATGTACAACATATTGTATAAGATACAATGGATAGGACTATATAGTATCAGAATGATGTAATGTACAACATAGAGAATATAGTGCAGGGGTCAGGAGTATGTAATGTACAACATAAATTATACAGTGTAAGGGTCAGGACTCATAATATTGGTATTCAGTAATCAGACAAGTTTCAGAGGTCCCACACCGCTGCCTCCCATCTCCTGATATTGCACTCAGTGACTTGGGTCTGAGACTATACAGACATATCCCCCCACCGGGCACAGCCAGCAGATAACAGAACATGCAACTCCAGAATTGCTCTGTCAGAGATCTAGCTAGACACATACCCCAGGTGCCTAGGTCTAGTAACGTCTATGGTTAAAATAAACATTCTCCTGCCAGCTGAACCCCATAATCTCCATAAATCCAGTCTAGATACATAAATTGTGTCTGCAGCACAGAGAAGGAAGATTATCCGAGAGGAATACAGGACGGGGAACCAGGGGATTACAGGCTGATATCACCCAGTCCTTGCCCTACTCTGGACCAATCAGTGAGCAGTATGGGATGAGGAATGTAATTAGTGTTAATGACCCACCTGTGCTGATCTCTGTAGGAGTGTCCTCCTCTATAAATGTCCCCGTTATTTTACAATCATCCTCCATAGACTGCTGATCATCCCTCACATACCTCTCTTCTTCTTCTGCTTTAACCTCAAATTCTATATCGATTGGATCTCCACTCTATACCAAGAAAATGAGAGAAAATATCATCTGTAAGATATAAGATTTATTATTATGACATCACATAAAAAATCCACATATTGTCTCCATGAGTCCGTGTTTTATAAGCTCCATCCCACCAACCTTGTAACAGTGAGGGATGGTGTGATCTTCCTGTGTGGAATCCCGGGAATACAGAGGACATGGACATATCTCTGGGGGGTTCCTGGTATTTGGTGGCTCCATCATATCCTTGGGTCCTTCTGAAAACTCCTCCATCACTTCATACTCCGCATCCTCCTCTTTATACTCTTCTTTAACATCAATATTATCATCCCAGAGGTTTCCACTCCGAATATATAATAAAACATTAATTGTAACAAAAAATTCTTCTCTATAAATTTTAACTATCAGTGATTGTTCCTCAACTACCTGATGATGGTGAGGGATGGTGTGACCTTCCTGTGTGGAATCCCAGGAATACAGAGGACGGGGACATCTCTCTGGTGAGTTCCCATTTCTAGATCCATCTGTAGGAAACACACACACTGACTGAATACATTGTTTCTGGATACTGTTTCTGGTTACAGGATAATGTCCCAGAATTCCCAGCACCGCTCACCTCTCCTGTCAGCAGCTCCATCATCTTCTTGGTGACTTCTAGAATCTTCTGCATGTTGTGTCTCTTAGGTTTTAGGGAGTCATATGGAGGCACTGTGATGGTCATATGATCACCTGACTTCACAAGAGGAAATCTCTGTATTGAGGAACCAATAGAACACGTTATGTTCGAATCCCAGAATCCTCCTCACCTCTCCGGTCAGGTCTGTGTTTTATTAATAGAGATAAGAGTGATGTCATGTGACCTCCCAGAATCCTCCTCACCTCTCCGGTCAGCAGGTAGATGATCTCCAGGGTGAGGTTTAGTATCTTCTCAGTCATGTGATTCCGGTCCTCCATCCTCATTGGTGCCGTCATCTATGAAGGTTTCCCTATAGACAGATAACATTGATAACAGAGAATTATCTGGATTGGTTGTACAATAATAGGATGAGGATATCAGGAGGTAATATGAAGGTCAGTATGTATTTAACTAGTTGCCGACCGCCAGCCGGTAGGCTCTCCTGCGCGAATCGCCATTCCTGCACGCTGTGGGAGCTTGCCCGCCGCCGGGTGGATCCGATCTCTGCCGGCGACCCACGATTGCCTTGTACGCATGCAGGCATTTCCCATTCTGCCTAGTAACATGTCAGAGATCTATTGTTCCTAGTGATCGGGAACAGTGAACAGTACATTTTGTTAGCACTGATCAATGTAATAATGGCACTGCTCCCTAAAAAGTGTAATTTGGGGTCAGATTTGTCCACCGGAATGTCGCAGTCACGTAAAAAATAAATAAAAATAAAAAATAAATCACATTAGTAGTAAAAACAATAAAAAAGATAAAAGTCCCTAAATCTATCCCCGCGATAGATGCAATAACTTTTGCGCAAACCAATCAATATGCGCCTGTTGCAATCTTTTTACCCAAAAATATGTAGAATAATACATTATTGGCCTAAACCGAAGAATAAATTTGTTTTTTATATTTTTTGTGATATGTATTATAGGAAAAAGTAAAAGAAAATTGTTTTGTTTTTTCAAAAATGTCGCTCTTTTTTTGCGCTATAAAAAACAAACGCAAAGGTGATCAAATACCACCAGAAGAAAGATCCATTTGTGGGGAAAAAAATTTCGTCAATTTTGTATGGTTACAACGTCGCACGACCGCGCAATTGTCAGTTAAAGCGACGCAGTGCCAAATCGCAAAAAATGGCCTGGACATTAAGGGGGTAAATCCTTCTGGGGCTGAAATGGTGTTAGGGAACTATGGTTCCCAGTGGGAAAATATTTAATCTGGACAGTTTAGTGTTCACTATGATTCTTGGGGTCCAGGAGTCTCGTAAAATGTGGCCTTCTGGATCACAAATTCCATTCTCTATGTTGGGTGTGAGAGGAGGAGATCCAGGAATCAGGATAAAGGTCAGGACAAGCAACAGACGAGCGCATCCAAGAGATGAAGCCGGGGTCACTACACAGAAAATCAATCCAAGGAAACAACAGGCAGGACGAGGAATAGCAAGAAGGAGCTCAGAGACAAATGAGAATATTGCTCAGCCAATGGGAGATGATCTCAGCATGACTTAAAGTGGTTCTAAAGACTCCAGGTTTCTTACCTTCATGTATTCTATGATGATACACACATATATAGTGTGGAAACAAGAATACAATAGTGCAGCCACTTGTCTCCTCTTCCCATTAAAACCAAACTCATATGAATTACACGGGTTCTGAGGATAATTAAATGCAGATAAGGCACTAAGTGAGTTCAGCCACAGAACCTGTGTAATCAATATGTGTTCAGTTTTTATGGGATGAGGTGGCAACCCTTGTGCTGATCCCCTCTGAAAGGGTTAATCTAGGTTTCCACACTATATATGTGTGTATCATGATCTGCTGGAGATAAAAGACATCACAGTGACTATGGAGGAAGAGGACGGACATGATGGGGGGTGTGATGAATGAAGAGTGCAGATAGAGAGCACACAGAGGGAAATCACTAGGAACCCGACACGCGGGCGTTTATTGGGGGACTCGGTACAGGCAGGAGGAGAATTAGTTCACAAAACACACAATAGACACAGCAATGAAGAGTGATCCTCAGGGTGGCAATATGGGACATCAAAGGGGCGATAGTCCACAGAGCAGAGCAGTGTTTGGTACAACGGGTTTAAATTCCTTGGCACATGGGCAGAGTAGTGTTAGCACATCAGGGTAGCAAGACACAATAGAAAGAAATATTCCTCTGGGTAGCAATGTAACACCACACAGATAATCCACGTAGGATGGCCCAGCAGAAATGGGGATCCCGTACTCAAGGGCAGAGATCCAGGCAGGCAGGGCTAAGTCTAGAACAGGGCAGAGATCCAGGAAGACGGGGCTAAGCCAAGAACAGGGCAGAGATCCAGGCAGACGGGGCTAAGCCAAGAACAGGGCAGAGATCCAGGCAGACGGGGCTAAGCCAAGAACAGGGCAGAGATCCAGGCAGACGGGGCTAAGCCAAGAACAGGGCAGAGATCCAGGCAGACGGGGCTAAGCCAAGAACAGGGCAGAGATCCAGGCAGACGGGGCTAAGCCAAGAACAGGGCAGAGATCCAGGCAGACGGGGCTAAGCCAAGAACAGGGCAGAGATCCAGGCAGACGGGGCTAAGCCAAGAACAGGGCAGAGATCCAGGCAGACGGGGCTAAGCCAAGAACAGGGCAGAGATCCAGGCAGACGGGGCTAAGCCAAGAACAGGGCAGAGATCCAGGCAGACGGGGCTAAGCCAAGAACAGGGCAGAGATCCAGGCAGACGGGGCTAAGCCAAGAACAGGGCAGAGATCCAGGCAGACGGGGCTAAGCCAAGAACAGGGCAGAGATCCAGGCAGACGGGGCTAAGCCAAGAACAGGGCAGAGATCCAGGCAGACGGGGCTAAGCCAAGAACAGGGCAGAGATCCAGGCAGACGGGGCTAAGCCAAGAACAGGGCAGAGATCCAGGCAGACGGGGCTAAGCCAAGAACAGGGCAGAGATCCAGGCAGACGGGGCTAAGCCAAGAACAGGGCAGAGATCCAGGCAGACGGGGCTAAGCCAAGAACAGGGCAGAGATCCAGGCAGACGGGGCTAAGCCAAGAACAGGGCAGAGATCCAGGCAGACGGGGCTAAGCCAAGAACAGGGCAGAGATCCAGGCAGACGGGGCTAAGCCAAGAACAGGGCAGAGATCCAGGCAGACGGGGCTAAGTCCAGAACAGGGCAGAGATCCAGGCAGACGGGGCTAAGTCCAGAACAGGGCAGAGATCCAGGCAGACGGGGCTAAGACCAGAACAGGGCAGAGATCCAGGCAGACGGGGCTAAGCCTAGAACAGAGAAGAGATCCAGGCAGACAGGGCTAAGCCCAGAACAGGGCAGAGATCCAGGCAGGCAGGGCTAATCCCAGAACAGGGCAGAGATCCAGGCAGGCAGGGCTAAGCCCAGAACAGGACAGAGATCCAGACAGTCAGGGCTAAGCCCAGAACAGGGCAGAGATCCAGACAGACAGGGCTAAGCCCAGAACGGGGCAGAGATCCAGACAGACAGGGCTAAGTCCAGAACAGGGCAGAGATCCAGGCAGACAGGGCTAAGCCCAGAACAGGGCAGAGATCCAGGCAGACGGGGCTAAGCCAAGAACAGGGCAGAGATCCAGGCAGACGGGGCTAAGCCAAGAACAGGGCAGAGATCCAGGCAGGCGGGGCTAAGCCCAGAACAGGGCAGAGATCCAGGCAGGCAGGGCTAAGCCCAGAACAGGGCAGAGATCCAGGCAGGCAGGGCTAAGCCCAGAACAGGGCAGAGATCCAGGCAGGCGGGGCTAAGCCCAGAACAGGGCAGAGATCCAGGCAGACGGGGCTAAGTCCAGAACAGGGCAGAGATCCAGGCAGACGGGCTAAGTCCAGAACAGAGCAGAGATCCAGGCAGACAGGGCTAAGCCTAGAACAGAGAAGAGATCCAGGCAGACAGGGCTAAGCCCAGAACAGGGCAGAGATCCAGGCAGGCAGGGCTAATCCCAGAACAGGGCAGAGATCCAGGCAGGCAGGGCTAAGCCCAGAACAGGACAGAGATCCAGACAGTCAGGGCTAAGCCCAGAACAGGGCAGAGATCCAGACAGACAGGGCTAAGCCCAGAACGGGGCAGAGATCCAGACAGACAGGGCTAAGTCCAGAACAGGGCAGAGATCCAGGCAGACAGGGCTAAGTCCAGAACAGGGCAGAGATCCAGGCAGACAGGGCTAAGCCCAGAACAGGGCAGAGATCCAGGCAGACAGGGCTAAGCCCAGAACAGGGCAGAGATCCAGGCAGACAGGGCTAAGCCCAGAACAGGGCAGAGATCCAGGCAGGGCTAAGTCCAGAACAGGGCAGAGATCCAGGCAGACAGGGCTAAGCCCAGAACAGGGCAGAGATCCAGGCAGGGCTAAGTCCAGAACAGGGCAGAGATCCAGGCAGACAGGGCTAAGTCCAGAACAGGGCAGAGATCCAGGCAGGGCTAAGTCCAGAACAGGGCAGAGATCCAGGCAGACAGGGCTAAGTCCAGAACAGGGCAGAGATCCAGGCAGACAGGGCTAAGTCCAGAACAGGGCAGAGATCCAGGCAGACAGGGCTAAGCCCAGAACAGGGCAGAGATCCAGGCAGACAGGGCTAAGTCCAGAACAGAGCAGAGATCCAGGCAGACAGGGCTAAGCCCAGAACAGGGCAGAGATCCAGGCAGGCAGGGCTAAGTCCAGAACAGGGAAGAGATCCAGGCAGGCAGGGCTAAGTCCAGAACAGGGCAGAGATCCAGGCAGACAGGGCTAAGTCCAGAACAGGGCAGAGATCCAGGCAGACAGGGCTAAGCCCAGAACAGGGCAGAGATCCAGAACAGGGCAGAGATCCAGGCAGACAGGGCTAAGTCCAGAACAGGGCAGAGATCCAGGCAGACAGGGCTAAGCCCAGAACAGGGCAGAGATCCAGGCAGACAGGGCTAAGCCCAGAACAGGGCAGAGATCCAGGCAGGGCTAAGTCCAGAACAGGGCAGAGATCCAGGCAGACAGGGCTAAGCCAGAACAGGGCAGAGATCCAGGCAGACAGGGCTAAGCCCAGAACAGGGCAGAGATCCAGGCAGGGCTAAGTCCAGAACAGGGCAGAGATCCAGGAAGACAGGGCTAAGCCCAGAACAGGGCAGAGATCCAGGCAGGGCTAAGTCCAGAACAGGGCAGAGATCCAGGCAGACAGGGCTAAGCCCAGAACAGGGCAGAGATCCAGGCAGGGCTAAGTCCAGAACAGGGCAGAGATCCAGGCAGACAGGGCTAAGCCCAGAACAGGGCAGAGATCCAGGCAGGGCTAAGTCCAGAACAGGGCAGAGATCCAGGCAGACAGGGCTAAGCCCAGAACAGGGCAGAGATCCAGGCAGGGCTAAGTCCAGAACAGGGCAGAGATCCAGGCAGACAGGGCTAAGTCCAGAACAGGGCAGAGATCCAGGCAGACAGGGCTAAGTCCAGAACAGGGCAGAGATCCAGGCAGACAGGGCTAAGCCCAGAACAGGGCAGAGATCCAGGCAGACAGGGCTAAGCCCAGAACAGGGCAGAGATCCAGGCAGACAGGGCTAAGCCCAGAACAGGGCAGAGATCCAGGCAGACAGGGCTAAGCCCAGAACAGGGCAGAGATCCAGGCAGACAGGGCTAAGCCAGAACAGGGCAGAGATCCAGGCAGGGCTAAGTCCAGAACAGGGCAGAGATCCAGGCAGACAGGGCTAAGCCCAGAACAGGGCAGAGATCCAGGCAGGGCTAAGTCCAGAACAGGGCAGAGATCCAGGCAGACAGGGCTAAGCCCAGAACAGGGCAGAGATCCAGGCAGACAGGGCTAAGCCCAGAACAGGGCAGAGATCCAGGCAGGGCTAAGTCCAGAACAGGGCAGAGATCCAGGAAGACAGGGCTAAGCCCAGAACAGGGCAGAGATCCAGGCAGGGCTAAGTCCAGAACAGGGCAGAGATCCAGGCAGACAGGGCTAAGCCCAGAACAGGGCAGAGATCCAGGCAGGGCTAAGTCCAGAACAGGGCAGAGATCCAGGCAGACAGGGCTAAGCCCAGAACAGGGCAGAGATCCAGGCAGGGCTAAGTCCAGAACAGGGCAGAGATCCAGGCAGACAGGGCTAAGCCCAGAACAGGGCAGAGATCCAGGCAGGGCTAAGTCCAGAACAGGGCAGAGATCCAGGCAGACAGGGCTAAGTCCAGAACAGGGCAGAGATCCAGGCAGACAGGGCTAAGCCCAGAACAGGGCAGAGATCCAGGCAGACAGGGCTAAGCCCAGAACAGGGCAGAGATCCAGGCAGACAGGGCTAAGCCCAGAACAGGGCAGAGATCCAGGCAGACAGGGCTAAGCCCAGAACAGGGCAGAGATCCAGGCAGACAGGGCTAAGCCCAGAACAGGGCAGAGATCCAGGCAGGGCTAAGTCCAGAACAGGGCAGAGATCCAGGCAGACAGGGCTAAGCCCAGAACAGGGCAGAGATCCAGGCAGACAGGGCTAAGCCCAGAACAGGGCAGAGATCCAGGCAGACAGGGCTAAGTCCAGAACAGAGCAGAGATCCAGGCAGACAGGGCTAAGCCCAGAACAGGGCAGAGATCCAGGCAGGGAGGGCTAAGTCCAGAACAGGGCAGAGTTTCAGGCAAGGCTAAGTCCAGAACAGGGCAGAGATCCAGGCAGATAGGGCTAAGTCCAGAACAGGGCAGAGATCCAGACAGGCAGGGCTAAGTCCAGAACAGGACAGATATCTGGGCTAACAGGGGTAGGGGCTGGTAGCTGAAGCAGGACAGGCAGGGTGAAGTCCATGGGCCCTTGGAGGGTCTAACCATAGCTCAGAGCCTCACACAGCACAGACAATACAGAACTATATGTCCCGGGGTGCAGAGAGCGGCACCCAGTCCATACTGCTCCATCAGACTCAGCAGTTCTAAGCACCTTCCAGTGAGGTCTGCAGCCATCAGCTCCTCTCTCTGTCCATCATGGAAGGCGACTCTCACCAGACTGACCCCCTTCTTTGTGTTGTGAATACAGCCAGAGACGTCCCCTCAGATTCAGGTGGTGACGAGGTGTCTGGCTCTATCCTGACACAATATACAATCATTTATGTGCTTCTTACTGAGGGAGCCTCATGTCCTCCCCCTGTGGGGACCCCGGAACTCACACTCCACATTATACAGATAAACTGACTGCGTTATACATTGTATCCGGATTAGAGATTGTCCATTTTATAAAACTAAATACAAATATCTAATACTTCCGACCTTCACTAAAAGGGGGTTACTGGGTGTAAATAGAAAATAAGATCTTATTACCTCCTCTGCTACTTCTTCCATCAACGTCTTCTCTCTACTTCCTCCCGACTCACCTCTCACCCGGAACTTCCTTTCTGCACCTGACATCACTTCCTGTCTTCCATAGAGACTTCCTGTCTGGGTAGAAGTGAAATCACCACCTTGTGGAGATCAGAGGAACTGCAGCCCTGAGAAATGTCTCGTAGAGTGAACACGGCCTTGTGCTGTGTGTGTATGTACTGTATAGCCTTCCTCTTTCTCTCCTCCCTGAGTGTGTATGAAGAGGCGGAGCTCTGAGTGTGTATGAAGAGGCGGAGCTCCTGAGTGTGTATGAAGGGGCGTAGCTCTGAGTGTGTATGAAGAGGAGGAGCTCTGAGTGTGTATGAAGAGGGGGAGCTCTGAGTGCGTATGAAGAGGCGGAGCTCTAAGTGTGTATGAAGAGGCGGAGCTCTGAGTGTGTATGAAGAAGCGGAGCCCTGAGTGTGTATGAAGAGGTGGAGCCCTGAGTGTGTAGGAAGAGGCGGAGCTCTGAGTGTGTACGAAGAAGCGGAGCTCTGCGTGTGTACGAAGAGGCGGAGCTCTGAGTGTGTACGAAGAGGAGGAGCTCTGAGTGTGTACGAAGAGGAGGAGCTCTGAGTGTGTATGAAGAGGCGGAGCATTGAGTGTGTATGAAGAGGTGGAGCTCCTGCTGGAACAGCAGTCGGAGGAGGAGGAGGAGTCTAGGAGGGAGACTGACAGAAAGCGCAGCAGACTCACAGGAGTGAGCGAGGAGGATCCAGTTCCTTTGCCATCGGAGGTGAGGAGAGTGTGAAGGATGTTGGTGACTCTGGTAGATGAAAAGCTGGGAGTCATATTGCTCTGGTGAGTGGGGAAGCACCACTAAGGGGGCGCCCTCACCATCACATGTGTAAGAGGTGGAAGAAGGCGTGGCTACACTACAGCTGGCACAGTTTGGAGCACCGAGAACTTTACACCTTATCAACTTTTCATTGATTGGTGGATTTTTTTTTTTTATAAGTTCATTGAAATAGATGCAAAGTGGAAGCAGTGGACTTGCAGAGAACATTAGATTGAGCACAAAATATTGTATGATTACATTATTTTTTTCACAGGTTTCTACTTTACTTTAGCAGCAAACATTATGAGATTAAAAAGGTAGGTGCAAAGTGGAAGCAGTGGGTCTGCAGGGAACAGCATCTTGAGCACAAAGCACTTTATGTTGTATATGAATTTGCACATGGATTAGTTTACTTCATTTAATGATAAACACCATAAGATCAGTGAAGTAGGTGTAAAGTGGAAGCAGTAGATCTGCAGATAATATTATTTGAGCCCCTAGCACTTTATATATAAATGTCTCCACATATTTTAGTGTATTTGTGATGATTTATGTGCACACACAATAGGACAGCGCTGTGACACATAATGCTCTTCTAGGTGATAAAGGGAATACTTACCTTTGTTACAGCAGCAGTCCGGTATAAGTTATTTCTGTAGGTATTTGAGTTGTTACACATAGCGCAGGTTTTATTCTATTTATATTGGTGACATAATTGCCCAAATCTGGGGATCAGGAGCCATTTCCACCCTTTACTCTCGGCTGGGGTTCTTTGTATCCATATAACAGATGTTCTACATGACTAAATCTGACATCAATTTTACTGCAAAATCAAAGGGGCCAAAATGTGTCCCCCCCCCCCCGAGCAGTAATATATTTCTATCCCCCTTGGTGGGAGTGGAGATGACCCCATCTATAAGGATATACAGTACATACACACACAGCACAAGGCCGTGTTCACACTATGAGATGTTTCTGCAGTTCCTCTGATCTCCACAAGATGGTGATCTCACCTCTACCCAGACAGGAAGTCTCTATGGAAGACAGGAAGCTCCGGGTGAGAGGTGAGTCGGGAGGAAGTAGAGAGAAGACATTGCTGGAAAAGCAGCAGAGGAGGTAATAAGATCTTATTTTCTATTTACACCCAGTAACCCCCCGTCATGTCCGTCCTCTTCCTCCATAGTCACTGTAATGTCTTTTATCTCCAGCAGATGATGCTACACACATATATAGTGTGGATATGAAGATTAACCCCTTCAGGGGGATCAGTTGATGATTAAAGAGGGAGTCCACCTAAAGAAAAGCATTGCGGCGTCACTTCCCGGTTCCCTAGTGCGCATCGTAAGTGGTCCCCGCTATCCCCTGGGACCTGTGTGTTTCCTTGGAGACAACAGGGCGTGACTCCTGTCTATTCCCGGATGTGGGTGCAGATATCTGTATTAGACGGGTATCTGCACCCCCCTCCCCCCTGAAAGGTGCCAATTGTGGCACCGGAGGGGGGAGGAATCAGATGAGCGGAAGTTCAACTTTTCGGTGCTTTAATATATCTTCCTCCCAATGCTGGCCATACATGGTTCAGTTTTATCGTTCAGCCAGCGGGATGAGAGGAAAAAACTCAAGTGATTCCCCCATCCACACATTGGAGGGGGATGGGGGAATCCTCCCCGCTGCACTATTGTATTCCTCCCCTCCCCCTCATCTCCTTCATTATGTAAGTCATAATCTCCCATTGGCTGAGCAATATTCTTATTTGTCTCTGAGCTCCTTCTTGCTATTCCTCGTCCTGCCTGTTGTTTCCTTGGATTGATTTTCTGTGTAGTGACCCCGGCTTCATCTCTTGGATGCGCTCGTCTGTTGCTTGTCCTGACCTATATCCTGATTCCTGGATCTCCTCCTCCTCTCACACCCAACATAGAGAATGGAATTTATGATCCAGAAGGCCACATTTTACGAGACTCCGGGACCCCAAGAATCATAGTGAACACTAAACTGTCCAGATTAAATATTTCCCCACTGGGGACCATAGTGCTTAACCACTTCAGCCTCGGAAGAATTTACCCCCCTTAATGACCAGGCCATTTTTTGCGATTCGGCACTGCGTCGCTTTAACTGACAATTGCGCGGTCGTGCGACGTTGTACCCAAACAAAATTGACGACCATTTTCCCCCACAAATATAACTTTCTTTTGGTGGTATTTTATCACCTCTGCGCCTTTTTTTTCACAAAGAGCGACAATTTTTCTTTTACTTTTTGCTATAATACATATCCCAAAAAAATATAAAAAACAAATGTATTCCTCAGTTTAGGCCGATATATTCTTCTAAATATTGTTGGTAAAAAAAAAATCGCGGGCATATATTGATTGGTTTGCACAAAAGTTATCGCCTCTACAAAATAGGGGATAGATTTCGGGACCTTTTATTTATTTTTTATTGCTTTTACTACTAATGGCGGCGATCTGCGATTTTTTTTTTTAATGGGACTGCGACATTGCGGCGGACAAATCTGACCCCAAATGACACTTTTTGGGGAGCAGTGACATTATTACATTGATCAGAGCTATAAAAATGTACTGATCAATGTAAAAATAACACTGGCAGGGAAGGGGTTAACACTAGGGGGCGATCAAGGGGTTAATATAAAGTGTATAAGAACAATCTAATGTGCAACAATTATAACAAATAAAAATAATAATAAATAACCACCACACACATTTTACACAGTTCTATTATTATACGGGAGGTACAGTGGTGTAGTGGGTAGCGCTCTCGCCTAGCAGTAAAAGTTGCTGTAGTGTCGTTGGTTCGAATCCCAACCTCGACACTCCCTGCCTGCAGTTTGCATGTTCTCCCTGTGCCGGCATGGGTTTCCTCCCACACTCCAAAGACATGTTGGTATACAGGTGTGCCGTCAATAAATTTGTTTTGTATTAAAATGAATTTGTTTTTCGTAATTCGTGTCCGAAATTCAATTCTGATTCGTACGAAATACGAATTTGCATTAGGTTTGTAAACTTTTCGTAATTTAACAAATGTTCATTATGATGAATTTATCATTATGAGGGGCTCCCACCATCCCTGTGCTGTGATGACTTCCTGGGGTTTTTTGACTTCATCATAACGAATAATCGTAATTAACGAACATTCTTATTTTGTCCGATTCTGAATCTCCCATCTACCAGTACCAGTGTCCCACTCCCATATTATAAAAGGTAATTTTCCCAACCCCCACTCAGCAGCAGAAGAAAACCTCTGATTGGTCGACAAAACACCAGTCACGTTTCCATTGTAACGGAATTTGGATCCGAAATTCGTAAACAAAATTTTGTACAAAATTCGGAAGCATAGCAATTCGTATTTTGGATCCTCCCAAATGTACAAATTTACGGAAATTCGTACAAATTTTCGATTCAAACGAAACAAATCGCACATGTCTCCATGTTGGGAGGTTAATTAGATGCTGTCTAAATTGGCCCTAGTGTATGAATGTGAGTTGGGGACCTTAGATTGTAAGAGGGTAGGGACCGATGTGAATGTACAATGTATATGTAAAGCGCTGCGTAAATTGATGGCGCTATATAAGTACCTTAAATAATAGTGCAGCGCTGTATAACCTATACATCATTCTTTGAAACACCAATAAATAAAATGGAAATAACTAAATGCAATATTCCCTACAGTGTATTCTTATATACGTAATTAAAAGCACAGGGCAAGCAGTCCATATAAATAAGATTTCATGTGTTAAATAACATCAGTGTTGATAGAGAACTAGTTTATATCAAACAGTGTGTGAGACCATCCCCCGCTGTGCTCATCCGTCTTCACTGGGACCAGTATCATGTGCACACCACCACCAGACAGATTCAGTGTGTGAGACCATCCCCCCCGCTGCAGGGCCGTCTTTTTGCATGGGCACGCTGGGCAGTTGCCCGGGGGCCCCACCTGTCAGCGACTCCAGCCAAGGCCGGACTGGCCTGCCGGGATACCAGGAAATTTCCCAGTAGGCCACCTGCCTTGGGGCCGATTTGAGTTGCGGCTTCAGCGCTCCGCTCTTTCCATCTCTCCTCCTCCTCCTGAGTATCACGGAGCTGGCTGGGTCTGTGTTCTCCATCGCGCTGTAACAAGGTCCCGCCCTCCTAGACCGGCTTGTGAAATTGTAGATTGAATCAGTGTTCCGCCTATCACACAAGCCTGTCTAGGGGGGTGGGACCTTATTACAGCACTGCCGCCTAACACAGACCCAGCCAGCTCTGTAAAATACAGGAGGAGATGCCCGCTCTGGGTGTGTCACCAGGCAATGCTGAGTCTGTATTAATTGACACAGTGATGCTGCATTCACGGGCACAGTGATGCTGCAATGGTGGGCACAGTGAGGCTGCATTCATGGGCACAGCGAAGCTGCAATGGTGGGCACGGTAAGGCTGCATTAACGGGCACAGTGAGGCTGCAATGGTGGGCACAGTGAGGCTGTATTCATGGACACAGTGAGGTTGTATTCATGGGCACAGTAAAGCTTTATTTGATTTATTTGGCAATCGTGCTTGATTGTGTAGACAGAGCCCAGTGCATTGTATTGCCCGGGGGCCTATAATGCTCTTAAGATGGCACTGCCCCGCTGTGCTCATCCGTCCTCACTGGGACCAGTATCATGTGCACACCACCACCAGCCAGATTTCCGGCTTACCTCACAGATGAGTATAAAAAAAAATCAAATAACGTTCACTCTTTTTCTCCCTCACAATCTCTCTCATCCATGCCAAAACAGTCGATCCTCCTACGCTCTCCCCACTGGGTGCTTGTGCTGATAACGTCACATAGATTTCATTCAGGAAACTCTCTCCTTCTCTGTCCGCCTACAGCTCAGTTCCGCTTCTCTCAAATCCCTTATTGACATGTAATCACAAACATAGACTCCATAGTGATCTCTGCTTGTTACTTTATGAAAACAGCCCCAAAACAGACACACTTACAAGATCAAAGATTTAAAGCAGCATATGTCTTAACTCAGGGCTTGACAAATTTGCTTGGAATCTAGGAGCCAGCCCAAAAAGTTAGGAGCCAGTTTTTTTTTTTTAACTTCTTGAGATCCGCGCTGTAGCCGTCGTTCTGCTTTGCCGGGACCACGTCCTATGACGTTGTCCCCTGTACGAGCGGCCTGCGCGCGCCCCCTGCTCTGATCAGCGAGTCTGTGAGACTCGCTGGATCACCAATCCGAGTAAGGGGTCGATCCCGACCCCTTACCACGTGATCAGCTGTCAGCCAATGACAGCTGATAGCGTGACGTCAACACAGCCGGTAATCGGCTATTTTTTTTTCCTCGCCCTGACAGCGCGAGGAGAAAAAAAGACGATCAATAACGACCGACAATGGTTAATTTTTATATTGAAAAAAAAAAGCTATCTTAAAATGTACACAGACTACAACCAAAAGCATACATACACATATTACTAATTATATATATATATATATATATATATAAAAATATGTGTGTGTATTTTGGTTCTATTCGCCTGTGTAAATGGAGGCAGCAGGCAGGGCTCCATTAGCATTGCTGGATGTCATACCAACGGCCACCACTAGATGGCGCCAAGATCTTAGAAGGAAGCATAGGCTTGCAGAAGGCCGCAAAGCCGCGGCCTCGATTACCGGCCGGCGCGGCCCGACGCAATCGCGGGCCGAGGAGGGGGGTCCGCACCGAGACAGGATACCCCAGATGGGCTGCCCCGGGCGCCAGGTCACTAATTCTAGTCGCCATGGCGCCCTGGCGCCTGGGGATTGTCGAGCTCTGTCTTAACTATGTTCCCTCAGCGTGTTCTAACTGTAGGGGGGATGGGCTACCAGTGACATGACAGAGATCACTTTTCCCGATCACTGGATGAAATAGATCTCTGACATGTCACCAGGCAGAACGGGGAATGCCATCTTTACATTCTGCCTGTGTACAAGGCAATCGCGGGTCGCCGGCAGACATTGAATCCACCCGACCCGCGGGCACGCTCCCACAATGTGCAGGAACGGCGATCCGCGTAGGAGAGCCAACCTGACGGTCGGTCGGTCGGCAACTAGTTAAATACATACTGACCTTCATATTACCTCCTGATATCCTCATCCCATTATTGTACAACCAATACAGATAATTCTCTGTTATCAATGTTATCTGTCTACAGGGAAACCTTCATAGATGACGGCACCAATGATGATGGAGGAGGACCGGAGTCACATGACTGAGAAGATACTAAACCTCACCCTGGAGATCATCTACCTGCTGACCGGAGAGGTGAGGAGGATTCTGGGAGGTCACATGACATCACTCTTATCTCTATTAATAAAACACAGACCTGAGCGGAGAGGTGAGGAGGATTCTGGGAGGTCACATGACATCACTTTTATCTCTATTAATAAAACACAGACCTGAGCGGAGAGGTGAGGAGGATTCTGGGAGGTCACATGACATCACTTTTATCTCTATTAATAAAACACAGACCTGACCGGAGAGGTGAGGAGGATTCTGGGAGGTCACATGACATCACTCTTATCTCTATTAATAAAAAACAGACCTGGCCGGAGAGGTGAGGAGGATTCTGGGATTCTAACATGATATCCTTATTTGTTCCTCAATACAGAGATTTCCTCTTGTGAAGTCAGGTGATCATATCACCATCACAGTGCCTCCATGTGACTCCCTAAAACCTGAGAGACACAACATGGAGAAGATTCTAGAAGTCACCAAGAAGATGATGGAGCTGCTGACAGGAGAGGTGAGCGGTGCTGGGAATATAAGAACTGCTGCCCCCCTAAGGGAACTACACGTGAGTGTAGCAGGGATAAATAAGAGTAGATAAAAGGGGTGTTGGCGCTGTTCAAAGTAAAGGATGTAAAATATATATATATAAGTGATAAAACCTAAAACCTACAGTGAGTATAAAACGTGGATAGCGATTCCATGTGGTAAAAGTACGTAAAAGAAGGTGCTATAAAAGTAGGGTGAGATAAAAAGCACATAGGTACATAGGTTTCAGGGTGTCCCAAACAACAACAGCTCAGGGTACAAATAGAGAGCACATAGGTTTAGGGGTGTCCCAAACAACTACTAATGTACTGTGAACCTGAGTATTAACAGGTGTTTATAAAAATGACATCTATTAAAAAATATTGCTTATAAACAAAGTGCAAGTGCATACATATAATCTGTGCAACAAAATGCATGTGCATACATATAACCTTTGCAACAAAAGAAATAAAGAGGCTCAGATTAAGATCAATCAGGTGCGCTACCAATATAGATATGTGGACGGCACGATAAACATAGGAGTGTAGGGATAATGATCCAATAAATATTCGTATTGCTGGGTGATATTATGTGGAGTGGATTAGATTCAGTAAGTCTATATTGGTCATATATACACCACTTCACATCGCCCAGAATAACATAAAGTCCACCATATAATGTATATGGGACAGTGTAGAAAAAAACACAGTCCGTGTTTTAAATGCAGTAAATGAATTTCAATCTGGTGAAAAAAGTTGATGTGTGATTGGTCTCTGTGGGTTATCCTGTATCAGCAGCTGTGGGGGTCCCGTACTCCCCTCCTTCCGATCGTGCCCCTAATGTGTTTGCACTCACCGGAGTGCCCAACCCCTGCAGGGGTAATGGGCATAAAAGTAGAGTTCCAGTTGTCCTTGTTTGGTCGTCCTCCGTCTGTGGGGGGTTGCTGTCAGCTGGGCTTTTATTCCTCCGTGTTGTGCTCGTTCAGGGCAGATAGGAAAAAAAATATGGGGAAGGGGTATATTCATAGCGTGACTCCGTTTTTGTAAAAAGTACTTCTTTTATTTGAAAGGTAAAAAACTGATCAAGTACATAAAAAGGGGGGTTATCCACCAGGTGGATTAACCTCAAAAACACAAAGGGCTAGTAAGCCCATGCAAGGAATAGGGCCGGTGTATCACCACCGCTAATCCGGGGCTGTAGCGTGCGTTCCACGGCCGTGGTATGCTAGAAACCGGAAGCGGCAGTGGGCCGGAAGTGACGTGTTGCGTACCAAGTTAGACCCGCCTTACGCGTTTCGTCATAGGACGTCGTCTGAGGCTCGGCCATCTTGGTACACCGCACGTCTGATATACAAAAGGTGTAGCCGCGCCGGCCAATCAGAGGGGATACTACAGCAGAAGTGACGCCCCTAGGAAGGTAAATAACCATACCACGGGAACAGGTAATAGGCATAAACTCTACCCTCCCCCTCTAGTGGCTAAAAAGGAAAATGACATGGCGCGGCAACTGAATTTGACATTGTAACTACATAGATAGTAAAAATGCACAGAGATCCTTAATAGTAGAGGGAAGAAACATACATAATCCGGCTCGTCAGAAATTATGCAAAGGACGAATAGTGATTATTAAAAGTGCCAGTGAGAAGAAAAAAAAAAAAAAAAAAGATGGATAGAAATAAACTTAAAATATATAATTATAAAAAATATATATATTGTGCAATATATAGAATGTTGGAATAATAGAAGTAATAAATCCCTGGGTGTTGGACTGAAGTGAGTGAACACATATCGTGAATAATACATAAAGAAGTGCAACTCATAAGGGTATAAGTGCGATTATCCTGAAAACCCAGGAAGTGAGAATTGTAAGATATAGTGGGAGAAAAATAACACCTAAATATGATGTAGATAGCGAGCGGGTGTACACTGCTCGGAAGAGGATATAAATAGGTGGTGTATAAAATTGATTTATATAAAATCTTGAATGGATAAGATTGTTGTATATGTAGCAGGTCCATATAAAAATGCCAGTGGTACCAAATATTTGCCTTATATGTATCATTCCATGTATAAAAATATATATACAAAAAATACAGAAAACTGAGGATAAGACCTCGAGATAAGATATATAAAAGCCTAAAAAATAGTAAATAAAACATCTAAAAGTGAATAGAGGTAGGTCATTTTAAATATAGATTTCCATATGTGATAATTTTATCGAAGAAAGAATGGCTAGGGTGTGGTACTAAAATACGATAAAAAATGGCCGGTCAGGAGGTGTGGTCCAATACGGTTCAGGGAATTTCTAAAAATTGGATAAGAAGCAGTTTAGATCAATGTCCACATTTAACCCTTTTGGCACAAGAGAGTCTAGGAGATATATCCATTTTGTTTCATTTTGTGAGATTAATATCTTCTTGTTTCCTCCTCGCCAATGGTCATTCACAATATCTATGCCGTAAAAGATGAGGCCTGTGGGGTCCCTGCGGTGGTACTCATCAAAATGCCTGGACAGATTGTGTTTAGGGAAACCCTTTTTTATATTATTTACGTGTTCCCTAATCCTGACACACAAAGGCCTTGTGGTTCTGCCCACATATTGTAGTCGGCATGGACATTCAATCACATAGGTGACATGTGTGCTGTTGCATGTGATTAGTTCTTTAATAGTGAATTCTTTTCCTGTCTTAGATTTAAAGGTAGTTTTCCTCCTTGGCTGTTTTTTGGTAACACGACATGCCAAGCATTTCTGACACTTATAGAAACCCTTCAGTTCTGAGAACAGTTTTACAGTTTTGGGGGGGTCTATAACACTTTTCACCAAGTGGTCTCTGAGAGTAGGGGCCTTGCGATAAATGAATCTTGGTTTTTTGTCTAGTATTTTGACTAGAGTTCTATCAGATTTCAAAATCGGCCAGTATTTTCTTATTATGTGCTCAATTGACTTAAATTGATTACTATACCCCGTCATGAAGGAAACATTAGTGTGTTGTTGGTGGGGTTGCCTCTCTTTTGGTCTCAATAGTGTGGTTCGATCCAATTCACTGATGTTTTCTTTTAGTCTTTGTAGGGGTTCAAGTTCGTATCCCTTATCCACAAATTTTTCTATTAAAGTGTCTGCTTGTGTCAAGAAATCTTCCAGGTTACGGCAATTTCTGCGAATCCTAAGGAGTTGGCCTTTTGGGATGTTGTTAATCCATTTCGGGTGATGGCAGCTTGTAGTGGGAATATATCCATTTCGATCTGTACTTTTAAAAAAAGTCCTGGTATGTAGCTCATCTCCATTCTTAAAGATCTGTAGGTCCAGGTAATCTACCTGGTTCGGATCACATGTCCCTGTGAATGAGATTCCAAATTTGTTGTGATTGAGTTCTGTCAAAAAAGTTTTAAAGGATTCCGTGCTGCCTTCCCATAGGATGATTATGTCATCTATATATCTGCGGTAGAATTTAATTTCAGGTCTTATTTTCTTGTATACATACCGCTCCTCCCACATATCCATAAAAAGGTTAGCCACGCTAGGGGCGTATTTAGCACCCATTGCAACACCTTTCGTCTGTACGTAATACTCTTTTTTGTACCAGAAGTAGTTGTTCTCCATTGCTAGTTTCAAACATTCTAGTATATAACCAATTTGCTCCTGTCTTAGGTCTGTACCTTCGTGTAATGCCTTTTCCACTCCTGATATGCCATCCTTCTGTACGATGCTTGTGTAAAGAGAGTTTACATCTATTGTGGCTAGAAGGCAATGTTGGGCATTGTTGACTTTCTGCAATTCATTGATGAGTTGCGTGCTGTCCTTCAGATAGGATCTACCCCTTTTTACTAGTGGTTTCAGAAATTGATCTACATATTCCCCAAGTCTTGAAAACAAAGAGTTTATGCCACTAATAATCGGTCTTCCAGGGGGTTTAACAAGTCTCTTGTGAATCTTCGGTAAGTGGTAGATGACTGGGGTTCTGGTAGAGTCAGATATCAAATATTTTGCTTCCTTTTTATTGAGGATCCCTAAGTGTTTGCCTTTATTCACCAAGTTTTTGAGTTTTTTTGTATATTGGGGTTTAGGGTTATTCTTGAGTTTTCGGTATGTATCGGCAGTTTTTAGGAGGTTATCCATTTCGTCCTCATAGTCTTGCTTCTTCAGGATGACAAGTCCTCCTCCTTTATCGGCAGGACGAATGACTACCTCCTTCTTCTTTCCTAACTCTTTGATAGCCTTCCAGACATGCCCACTCTTCCCTTTCTTCATCTCCAATTTCCTGATGTCGTTTTCTACCATCTTTTGAAAGGCCCCTATACATTGGTCCCCTGGGACTTTGGGATTCATAGTTGAATTGTTTCTTAAAGAGGTATGTGCATATTCTGATGTCTCTTCTCCTTGATCCTCTTTTGTGTTCAAGGCAAAATGTTTCTTTATCTTAATTTTTCTTATAAATTTCTGTAAATCAATGTAAACCTCAAATTTGTCGATATTTTTCTCTGGTGCGTACTTAAGTCCTAAATCTAAAATGCGCATTTCTTCATCACTAAAAATTACATCTGTTAGATTAAAAATTCCCAATCCTAGTATTCTCTTCTTCGTTTTCTTCTTCCCTCCACGTCTCCCTCGGGTCCGTTTCTGTCGGAGCCTCTGTAGGGCGGTTCTGTGTTTCTGGTCCATCCGTTCCCGGTGTTCATTCGTTGGTTCTGATTCTGGGGTCCACGCTGTCCACTCGTTCCTTCTATGTTCGGGTCCCCATACGGTCTGTCTCGATTCCAAGGTCCCTCTTGTTCTGTGTGCTGGTTCCTCCATCCAGGTCTCTTGTACGGAACTCTGGCATTCCATTTCCCAGGTGGTCTCCCTCCTGGTCTCCCACGGAAAAAATCCCGATTATCTCTATGTTCTCTTATGTTGTCTCTGTAGTCTCTACTGTTCGGAAAATTCCGGTGGGGAGTCCGTTGTCCCCTATCTCTGTAGGGTGAGAATCTCTGGTAGTTGGGGGCATTGTATCTCGGTGTGCCGGGGGATCTTCCGTATCCTGTACCCCTATATTCTTCATCCCTAGGCCCTTGTAACCAGGGGGGTGGGTGATTTGGGGTTCTAGGAGCACCTCCTTGTCTGCTAGGGGGGATTTGTTGGAACCTGGCATGCCGTGCTGCGTTGGTATTTTGTACATCTGTTCCTGGTATTCCCTCTGTGGGGCTATCATCCATTGATATCTCATCTAGGTCCTCAACCACTTCTTCCATGTCCACCTGCCATTTATACACTTTTTTGGTAGTGTAATCTAACACATCACGTCTGAACTTTTTCTGTTTTTTAGTCTGTATTTCTGTGTCATATTTCTTAATGATCTCTTGTAACTCATTCTCTTTAGTTTTGTAATCGCTTTGTTCCGCATAAGGTAGCAGTAGATTTTTAATTTGGGTGATATTATTCTCAACCCCTTTCAGTTTGAGTTTCCTCCTTTTTATAATCATTTTTAGCAAATCTTTTTCAGATTTTGCAAAGAAGGTATACCACTCTTCCATTAGTTCGTCTTCAATCATACTGTCATTGGGATTTAAATCCCATCTGAGCCTCCGTGGTGTCATGTTTTCTCTTACATACATTTCGAGGGTGGCAATATCCCACCATACACGAAGTTGCTTTTCTAGGGTGTGTCTTAGTTGTTTAAAAAGCCCGTTCATATCTTGGGTGTTGTTAACCTGTTCTTGATTAAAGATTCCTACTAAATCAATTTTTCTATTTCCCATGTATCCAAAAATATCCATAGCAGCAGATAGAACTATTGTCACCCAAAGGTGAACAAAGTAAAAATATGAAAAATGAGAGTATCCGCGCTTAGGAATATAAGAACTGCTGCCCCCCTAAGGGAACTACACGTGAATGTAGCAGGGATAAATAAGAGTAGATAAAAGGGGTGTTGGCGCTGTTCAAAGTAAAAGATGTAAAATATATATATATATAAGTGATAAAACCTAAAACCTACAGTGAATATAAAACGTGGATAGCGATTCCATGTGGTAAAAATACATAAAAAGAAGGTGCTATAAAAGTAGGGTGAGATAAAAAGCACATAGGTACATAGGTTTCAGGGTGTCCCAAACAACAACAGCTCAGGGTACAAATAGAGAGCACATAGGTTTAGGGGTGTCCCAAACAACTACTAATGTACTGTGAACCTGAGTATTAACAGGTGTTTATAAAAATGACATCTATTAAAAAATATTGCTTATAAACAAAGTGCAAGTGCATACATATAATCTGTGCAACAAAATGCATGTGCATACATATAATCTTTGCAACAAAAGAAATAAAGAGGCTCAGATTAAGATCAATCAGGTGTGCTACCAATATAGATATGTGGACGGCACGATAAACATAGGAGTGTGGGGATAATGATCCAATAAATATTCGTATTGCTGGGTGCTATTATGGGAAGTGAATTAGATTCAGTAAGTCTATATTGGTCATATATACACCACTTCACATCGCCCAGACTAACATAAAGTCCACCATATAATGTATATGGGACAGTGTAGAAAGAAACAGTCCGTGTTTTAAATGCAGTAAATGAATTTCAATCTGGTGAAAAAGGTTGATGTGTGATTGGTCTCTGTGGGTTATCCTGTATCAGCAGCTGTGGGGGTCCCGTACTCCCCTCCTTCCGATCGTGCCCCTAATGTGTTTGCACTCACCGGAGTGCCCAACCCCTGCAGGGGTAATGGGCATAAAAGTAGAGTTCCAGTTGTCCTTGTTTGGTCGTCCTCCGTCTGTGGGGGGTTGCTGTCAGCTGGGCCTCTGTTCCTCCGTGTTGTGCTCGTTCAGGGCAGATAGGAAAAAAATATATGGGGAAGGGGTATATTCATAGCGTGACTCCGTTTTTGTAAAAAGTACTTCTTTTATTTGAAAGGTAAAAAACTGATCAAGTACATAAAAAGGGGGGTTATCCACCAAGTGGATTAACCTTAAAAACACAAAGGGCTAGTAAGCCCATGCAAGAAATAGGGCCGGTGTATCACCACCGCTAATCCGGGGCTGTAGCGTGCGTTCCACGGCCGTGGTATGCTAGAAACCGGAAGCGGCAGTGGGCCGGAAGTGACGTGTTGCGTACCAAGTTAGACCCGCCTTACGCGTTTCGTCATAGGACGTCGTCTGAGGCTCGGCCATCTTGGTACACCGCACGTCTGATATACAAAAGGTGTAGCCGCGCCGGCCAATCAGAGGGGATACTACAGCAGAAGTGACGCCCCTAGGAAGGTAAATAACCATACCACGGGAACAGGTAATAGGCATAAACTCTACCCTCCCCCTCTAGTGGCTAAAAAGGAAAATGACATGGCGCGGCAACTGAATTAAACATTATAACTACATAGATAGTAAAAATGCACAGAGATCCTTATTAGTGGAGGGAAGAAACATACATAATCCGGCTCGTCAGAAATTATGCAAAGGACGAATAGTGATTATTAAAAGTGCCAGTGAGAAGAAAAAAGATGGATAGAAATGAACTTAAAATATATAATTATAAAAATATATTGTGCAACATATAGAATGTTGGAATAATAGAAGTAATAAATCCCTGGGTGTTGGACTGAAGTGAGTGAACACATATCGTGAATAATACATAAAGAAGTGTAACTCATAAGGGTATAAGTGCGATTATCCTGAAAACCCAGGAAGTGAGAATTGTAAGATATAGTGGGAGAAAAATAACACCTAAATATGATGTAGATAGCGAGCAGGTGTACACTGCTCGGAAGAGGATATAAATAGGTGGTGTATAAAATTGATTTATATAAAATCTTGAATGGATAAGATTGTTGTATATGTAGCAGGTCCATATAAAATGCCAGTGGTACCAAATATTTGCCTTATATGTATCATTCCATGTATAAAAATATATATACAAAAAATACAGAAAACTGAGGATAAGACCTCGAGATAAGATATATAAAAGCCTAAAAAATATAATAGATAAAACATCTAAAAGTGAATAGAGGTAGTTAATTTTAAATATAGATTTCCATATGTGATAATTTTATCGAAGAAAGAATGGCTAGGGTGTGGTACTAAAATACGATAAAAAATGGCCGGTCAGGAGGTGTGGTCCAATACGGTTCAGGGAATTTCTAAAAATTGGATAAGAAGCAGTTTAGATCAATGTCCACATTTAACCCTTTTGGCACAAGAGAGTCTAGGAGATATATCCATTTTGTTTCATTTTGTGAGATTAATATCTTCTTGTTTCCTCCTCGCCAATGGTCATTCACAATATCTATGCCGTAAAAGATGAGGCCTGTAGGGTCCCTGCGGTGGTACTCATCAAAATGCCTGGACAGATTGTGTTTAGGGAAACCCTTTTTTATATTATTTACGTGTTCCCTAATCCTGACACACAAAGGCCTTGTGGTTCTGCCCACATATTGTAGTCGGCATGGACATTCAATCACATAGGTGACATGTGTGCTGTTGCATGTGATTAGTTCTTTAATAGTGAATTCTTTTCCTGTCTTAGATTTAAAGGTAGTTTTCCTCCTTGGCTGTTTTTTGGTAACACGACATGCCAAGCATTTCTGACACTTATAGAAACCCTTCAGTTCTGAGAACAGTTTTACAGTTTTGGGGGGGTCTATAACACTTTTCACCAAGTGGTCTCTGAGAGACGGGGCCTTGCGATAGATGAATCTTGGTTTTTTGTCTAGTATTTTGACTAGAGTTCTATCAGATTTCAAAATCGGCCAGTATTTTCTTATTATGTGCTCAATTGACTTAAATTGATTACTATACCCCGTAATGAAGGAAACAGTGTGTTGTTGGTGGGGTTGCCTCTCTTTTGGTCTCAATAGTGTGGTTCGATCCAATTCACTGATGTTTTCTTTTAGTCTTTGTAGGGGTTCAAGTTCGTATCCCTTATCCACGAATTTTTCTATTAAAGTGTCTGCTTGTGTCAAGAAATCTTCCAGGTTACGGCAATTTCTGCGAATCCTAAGGAGTTGGCCTTTTGGGATGTTGTTAATCCATTTCGGGTGATGGCAGCTTGTAGTGGGAATATATCCATTTCGATCTGTACTTTTAAAAAAAGTCCTGGTATGTAGCTCATCTCCATTCTTAAAGATCTGTAGGTCCAGGTAATCTACCTGGTTCGGATCACATGTCCCTGTGAATGAGATTCCAAATTTGTTGTGATTGAGTTCTGTCAAAAAAGTTTTAAAGGATTCCGTGCTGCCTTCCCATAGGATGATTATGTCATCTATATATCTGCGGTAGAATTTAATTTCAGGTCTTATTTTCTTGTATACATACCGCTCCTCCCACATATCCATAAAAAGGTTAGCCACGCTAGGGGCGTATTTAGCACCCATTGCAACACCTTTCGTCTGTACGTAATACTCTTTTTTGTACCAGAAGTAGTTGTTCTCCATTGCTAGTTTCAAACATTCTAGTATATAACCAATTTGCTCCTGTCTTAGGTCTGTACCTTCGTGTAATGCCTTTTCCACTCCTGATATGCCATCCTTCTGTACGATGCTTGTGTAAAGAGAGTTTACATCTATTGTGGCTAGAAGGCAATGTTGGGCATTGTTGACTTTCTGCAATTCATTGATGAGTTGCGTGCTGTCCTTCAGATAGGATCTACCCCTTTTTACTAGTGGTTTCAGTAATCAATTTAAGTCAATTGAGCACATAGTAAGAAAATACTGTCCGATTTTGAAATCTGATAGAACTCTAGTCAACTTTATATACTAGACAAAAAACCAAGATTCATCTACCGCAAGGCCCCGTCTCTCAGAGACCACTTGGTGAAAAGTGTTATAGACCCTCCCAAAACTGTAAAACTGTTCTCAGAACTGAAAAGTGTTATAGACCCTCCCAAAACTGTAAAACTGTTCTCAGAACTGAAGGGTTTCTATAAGTGTCAGAAATGCTTGGCATGTCGTGTTACCAAAAAACAGCCAAGGAGGAAAACTACCTTTAAATCTAAGACAGGAAAAGAATTCACTATTAAAGAACTAATCACATGCAACAGCACACATGTCACCTATGTGATTGAATGTCCATGCCGACTACAATATGTGGGCAGAACCACAAGGCCTTTGTGTGTCAGGATTAGGGAACACGTAAATAATATAAAAAAGGGTTTCCCTAAACACAATCTGTCCAGGCATTTTGATGAGTACCACCGCAGGGACCCTACAGGCCTCATCTTTTACGGCATAGATATTGTGAATGACCATTGGCGAGGAGGAAACAAGAAGATATTAATCTCACAAAATGAAACAAAATGGATATATCTCCTAGACTCTCTTGTGCCAAAAGGGTTAAATGTGGACATTGATCTAAACTGCTTCTTATCCAATTTTTAGAAATTCCCTGAACCGTATTGGACCACACCTCCTGACCAGCCATTTTTTATCGTATTTTAGTACCACACCCTAGCCATTCTTTCTTCGATAAAATTATCACATATGGAAATCTATATTTAAAATTACCTACCTCTATTCACTTTTAGATGTTTTATCTATTATATTTTTTTAGGCGTTTATATATCTTATCTCGAGGTCTTATCCTCAGTTTTCTGTATTTTTTGTATATATATTTTTATACATGGAATGATACATATAAGGCAAATATTTGGTACCACTGGCATTTTATATGGACCTGCTACATATACAACAATCTTATCCATTCAAGATTTTATATAAATCAATTTTATACACCACCTATTTATATCCTCTTCCGAGCAGTGTACACCTGCTCGCTATCTACATCATATTTAGGTGTTATTTTTCTCCCACTATATCTTACAATTCTCACTTCCTGGGTTTTCAGGATAATCGCACTTATACCCTTATGAGTTACACTTCTTTATGTATTATTCACGATATGTGTTCACTCACTTCAGTCCAACACCCAGGGATTTATTACTTCTATTATTCCAACATTCTATATGTTGCACAATATATTTTTATAATTATATATTTTAAGTTCATTTCTATCCATCTTTTTTCTTCTCACTGGCACTTTTAATAATCACTATTCGTCCTTTGCATAATTTCTGACGAGCCGGATTATGTATGTTTCTTCCCTCTACTAATAAGGATCTCTGTGCATTTTTACTATCTATGTAGTTATAATGTTTAATTCAGTTGCCGCGCCATGTCATTTTCCTTTTTAGCCACTAGAGGGGGAGGGTAGAGTTTATGCCTATTACCTGTTCCCGTGGTATGGTTATTTACCTTCCTAGGGGCGTCACTTCTGCTGTAGTATCCCCTCTGATTGGCCGGCGCGGCTACACCTTTTGTATATCAGACGTGCGGTGTACCAAGATGGCCGAGCCTCAGACGACGTCCTATGACGAAACGCGTAAGGCGGGTCTAACTTGGTACGCAACACGTCACTTCCGGCCCACTGCCGCTTCCGGTTTCTAGCATACCACGGCCGTGGAACGCACGCTACAGCCCCGGATTAGCGGTGGTGATACACCGGCCCTATTTCTTGCATGGGCTTACTAGCCCTTTGTGTTTTTAAGGTTAATCCACTTGGTGGATAACCCCCCTTTTTATGTACTTGATCAGTTTTTTACCTTTCAAATAAAAGAAGTACTTTTTACAAAAACGGAGTCACGCTATGAATATACCCCTTCCCCATATATTTTTTTCCTATCTGCCCTGAACGAGCACAACACGGAGGAACAGAGGCCCAGCTGACAGCAACCCCCCACAGACGGAGGACGACCAAACAAGGACAACTGGAACTCTACTTTTATGCCCATTACCCCTGCAGGGGTTGGGCACTCCGGTGAGTGCAAACACATTAGGGGCACGATCGGAAGGAGGGGAGTACGGGACCCCCACAGCTGCTGATACAGGATAACCCACAGAGACCAATCACACATCAACCTTTTTCACCAGATTGAAATTCATTTACTGCATTTAAAACACGGACTGTTTCTTTCTACACTGTCCCATATACATTATATGGTGGACTTTATGTTAGTCTGGGCGATGTGAAGTGGTGTATATATGACCAATATAGACTTACTGAATCTAATTCACTTCCCATAATAGCACCCAGCAATACGAATATTTATTGGATCATTATCCCCACACTCCTATGTTTATCGTGCCGTCCACATATCTATATTGGTAGCACACCTGATTGATCTTAATCTGAGCCTCTTTATTTCTTTTGTTGCAAAGATTATATGTATGCACATGCATTTTGTTGCACAGATTATATGTATGCACTTGCACTTTGTTTATAAGCAATATTTTTTAATAGATGTCATTTTTATAAACACCTGTTAATACTCAGGTTCACAGTACATTAGTAGTTGTTTGGGACACCCCTAAACCTATGTGCTCTCTATTTGTACCCTGAGCTGTTGTTGTTTGGGACACCCTGAAACCTATGTACCTATGTGCTTTTTATCTCACCCTACTTTTATAGCACCTTCTTTTTATGTATTTTTACCACATGGAATCGCTATCCACGTTTTATATTCACTGTAGGTTTTAGGTTTTATCACTTATATACATATATATTTTACATCTTTTACTTTGAACAGCGCCAACACCCCTTTTATCTACTCTTAGAACATGGACTCCTAGAGATGATGTGTGGATTTTTGATGTATGTATGTATTGATTTTTTATGTATAAATCGTATTGTTTACAGATGATATTCTCTCTCATTTTCTTGGTTTAGAGTGGAGATCCAATCGATATAGAATTTGAGGTTAAAGCAGAAGAAGAAGAGAGGTATGTGAGGGATGATCAGCAGTCTATGGAGGAGGATGGAATAACGGGGACATTTATAGAGGAGGACACTCCTACAGAGATCAGCACAGGTGGGTCATTAACACTAAATACATTCCTCCACCCATACTGCTCACTGATTGGTCCAGAGTAGGGCGGGGACTGGGTGATAATCCTCCTCTGTGCTGCAGACACAATTTATGGATCTAGACTGTATTTATTGAGATTCTGCGGTTCATTTGGCAGAAAAAGGTTGATTTTCACCATAGATGTTACTAGACCTAGGCACCTTGGGCATGTGCTTTGGGTCTTCTGCCCCATGCCCAGGTCTAGCATGATCTCTGACAGAACAATCCCCCCCAGGATTACTTGCTCTGTTGTCTGCTGGCTGTGCCGGGTGGAGGGATATGTCTGTATAGTCTCAGACCCAAGTCACTGAGTGCAGTCTCAGGAGATGGGAGGCAGCGGTGTGGGACCTCTGCAACTTGTCTCATGTAAATATTCCACTGAATACCAATATTATGAGTCCTGACCCTTACACTGTATAATATATATTGTATATTACATACTCCTGACCCCTGCACTATATACTCTATGTTGCACATTACATCATTCTGATACTATATAGTCCTATCTGTTGTATCTTATACAATATGTTGTACATTACATAGTCCTGAATTCTGCTCTCTCCCCACTGCTTTATATACACATAATATGTATTCTCTTTTTTTACACCCATTTCCTACCAGCTGGACATTTTATATCTGATGATTTGATTGGAGCACAGACTTTTACATGTTGATAATAATGTGATAACATCCTCAAACTTTGGAACCCTAAACAGAAAGTGATAATGAGGGAGGAGTCAATAACCCAATGATGGTGGTCTTCAGGATCAGTCCAGTCTTTCATCTTGGATGTTCTCCCCCATCCTCACTCTCTGACCTCTGGTGGGGCTCAGCCCCGCTGTTATTCATGACTAAATCATGGACTAAATAAGGAAGTGCAGGACTTCTTGTGTTGGGAAGATGGCAATGAGTGATAGAGGGGGTGGGGACACTCGTCCTATAATCCCCTCATCACTGTCACTCCTATAAAAGACAGTTCTCATTGTTTCCTCACTCTCTGACTAAGGTCCATGAATAAAGAAATGAACTGGTAGGAGATCAGAGGACCCATTTACTAGTTACCTTGAGGGGGGAATTGTAAGATCCTCAGAGACAAAACTGCCTGATGTGGGCGGAGTCCTGGTTTAGGGGAACCAATCTGCTCATGTCTAGTAATAATCTTTTTATTCCTATTTTAGTAGATGGACGGGAGATGAGGAAAACCTCAGAGGATTGTCTCACTTTGTCTCCAGACTGTAAAGTAGAAGATGAGGACATCACACAGTATAGTCCAGGAGAAAACCCGACTACCTCAAATGTCCATCCGGCACCACACAGTGTAGATGGACCATCGTATTCCTCTTATCCTGAGGAACCTCAGACTGTGCGGGACGGTGCCGTCCTTCCAACAGAGAAGAGCTTTTCCTGTACTGAGTGCGGGAAGTGTTTCCCTTCTAAATACCATCTTAATAGGCATAACAGAGCTCACACAGGGGAGAAGCCACATTCCTGTCCTGAGTGCGGGAAATGTTTTTCCCAGAAGTCCAGTCTTTACAAACATCAGAGATCTCACACCGGGGAGAAGCCGTATTCCTGTCCTGAGTGCGGGAAATGTTTTTCACAGACGTCCAATCTTTACACACATCAGAGATCTCACACAGGGGAGAAGCCGTTTTCCTGTCCTGAGTGCGGGAAATATTTTTCAGAGAAGTCCAATCTTTACACACATCAGAGATCTCACACGGGGGAGAAGCCGTATTCCTGTTCTGAGTGTGGGAAATGTTTTTCGCGGAAGTCCAATCTTTCCACACATCAGAGATCTCACACGGGGGAGAAGCCGTATTCCTGTCCTGAGTGTGGGAAATGTTTTTCACAGAGGACCCATTTTTACACACATCAGAGATCTCACACGGGGGAGAAGCCGTTTTCCTGTTCTGAGGTGTATATCAGGGTGTGTTTCTTCCCCACATGAGAGCTGTGATGTCCAGCAACATTCATATAGAAGACATTTCCCGCACTCAAGGCACTAATACACCTCGAGGTTTGTGTGGGATCCCTGATGTACAGGAAGACAGGACTTCACTGAGTAACAATTCCCTCACTCAGGACAGGAATGCGGCTTCTCCCCCGAGTGAGATCGCTGATGTGAATAAAGACTGGACTTATCTGAAAAACATTTCCCGCACTCTGGACAGGAATATGGCTTCTGTCCTGTGTGAGTTCTCTGATGTGTGTAAAAATGGGTCCTCTGTGAAAAATATTTCCCGCACTCAGGACAGGAAAACGGCTTCTCCCCTGTGTGAGATCTCTGATGTGTGTAAAGATTGGACGTCTGTGAAAAACATTTCCCGCACTCAGGACAGGAATACGGCTTCTCCCCGGTGTGAGATCTCTGATGTTTGTAAAGACTGGACTTCTGGGAAAAACATTTCCCGCACTCAGGACAGGAATGTGGCTTCTCCCCTGTGTGAGCTCTGTTATGCCTATTAAGATGGTATTTAGAAGGGAAACACTTCCCGCACTCAGTACAGGAAAAGCTCTTCTCTGTTGGAAGGACGGCACCGTCCCTCACAGTCTGAGGTTCCTCAGGATAAGAGGAATACGATGGTCCATCTACACTGTGTGGTGCCGGATGGACATTTGAGGTAGCCGGGTTTTCTCCTGGACTATTCCTGTTATGAGAACTCTGATGTTTGGAATGATGGGACTTCTGTGTAAAACATTTCCCGCACTCAGGACAGAAGTACGGCTTCTCTCCTGTGTGAGATCTCTGATGTGTGAAAAGACTGTACTTCCGTGAAAAACACTTCCCGCACTCAGTACAGGAAAAGCTCTTCTCTGTTGGAAGGACGGCACCGTCCCGCACAGTCTGAGGTTCCTCAGGATAAGAGGAATACGATGGTCCATCTACACTGTGTGGTGCCGGATGGACATTTGAGGTAGTCGGGTTTTCTCCTGGACTATACTGTGTGATGTCCTCATCTTCTACTTTACAGTCTCTTCTTGGGCCGCTCCGCGCAATGGGAGGCTCCCGCTGTGTGAGGCTCCGCTCCGTCTGACAGGTCTTTTATAATGGAGGGCACCTGGTGACCCCGCCCCCTCTGACGCACAGGGACGTCATGGGGAATTCCATGATGGCTTTCCCCATGACGTCAGAGGGGGGCGGGGTCACCAAGTGCCCTCCGTTTTAAAAGACCTGTCAGATGGAGCGGAGCCTCACACAGCGGGAGCCTCCCATTGCGCGGAGCGGCCCAAGAAGACACCGACGCCGACGGAAGAAGATGCCGGACGAGAAGGACGAGAAGACCAGCGCAAGAAGAAGCGGATCGGAGGAAGAAGAAAATGGAAGAAGAAGATGGAAGAAGATGAAGGAAGGAGAAGATGAAGAATCCGAAGGATGAAGAAAGAAGAAAGAAGATTTTAATAAAGGAATTGTCAAAGACTGTCTCCTGTCATTTTTACCATTTTTGCCACTTTTTTGGTGAAATGGTAGGGGTACTTTTGTACCCCCTTACCATTTCACACAGGGGGGGGGCCGGGATCTGGGGTCCCCTTGTTAAAGGGGGCTTCCAGATTCCGATAAGCCCCCGCGCCCGCAGACCCCCACAACCACCGGCCAGGGTTGTGGGGAAGAGGCCCTTGTCCTCATCAACATGGGGACAAGGTGCTTTAGGGGTCTTAGACCCCCAAAGCATCCTCCCAATGTTGAGGGCATGTGGCCTGGTACGGTTCAGGCGAGAGGGGGGCCGCTCTCGTCCCCCCCTCTTTTCCTGCGGCCTGCCAGGTTGCGTGCTCGGATAAGGGTCTGGTATGGATTTTGAGGGGGACCCCACGCCATTTTTTTTGGCTAGGGTTCCCCTTAAAATCCATACCAGACCTCAAGGGTCTGGTATGGATTTTGAGGGGGACCCTACGCCATTTTTTTTTTTTTTTTGGCTGGGATCCCCCTTAATATCCATCCCAGACCTGAAGGGCCTGGTTATTGAATTTGGGGGGACCCCTACGCTTTTTTTTTTCATTTTTTTATTTTTTATCAATGACTTTTTTTTATGAATGAGTTTCAATGAATCACTGTTCTCTGTGTTACGGGAGCCGTGAATTAACATTAGCCGCGAGTGATTTTAAATAGCTTTTTTACTTTCAAAAATGACACTTTGCGCAGACACAGTTCTAAACACGGGAAACATGCGCCCCTTTACAGGCATACTATAGACACCCCCCAGGTACGAAATTTAAAGGAATATTACACTTTTATTGTTTCAATTTAAGCATTATTAAAATCACTGCTCCTGAAAAAACGGCCGTTTTTAAAAATTTTTTTTGCATTGATACATGTCCCCTGGGGCAGGACCCAGGTCCCCAAACACTTTTTATGACATTAACATGCATATTAGCCTTTAAAATGAGCACTTTTAATTTCGAACGTTCGCATCCATTATAACTAATAGGGTTCTAAAGCTCGCACGGACTTTAGGTCCGTTCGCGGGTTCTGGTGCGAGCCGAACGGGGGGGTGTTCGGCTCATCCCTACCGGTGAGGGCTTGTAATACCAAAGAAAGATCCCATACTGGAAAAGAGGATACTCTTACTGGCCTCTGCCTGTTCAGAGCTTTAAAAAACCTAGATATCCAGGGATCCAATGCTAACTGTTTCTCCAAAAATACACTCAAAGCAGACACTTGTCCTTTCAGTGTGCTAACAGCCAACCCCTTGTCTGCCCCCACTTGCAGAAATTCCAGTACCGCTACAGGACTGCTTGTGTCGAAGGAACTATCTGCACACCAACTATTGAAGCGTTTCCACACTTTCAGGTAGATAGCTTGCGTCTCCCTTTTTCTGCAACTTAGTAGGGTCGATACTAAACGATCTGAGAAACCCTTGCCCTTCAGCAATTCCTCCTCAGTAGCCAAGCAGCCAGGTTCCACCGCTCCACCTGAGGACAACAGATTGGACCCTGGGACAGAAGATCTTCCTGGAATGGCAGAATCCAAGGGGGTTCCACTGCCAGACTCTTCAATATGGAAAACCACGGCCTCCTGGGCCAATGAGGTGCTATCAGAATGAGAGTTGTGCTCTCCAACTGTAACTTCCTCAGTACTGCTGGGATTAGTATGGGAGGGGGGAAGGCATAGCACTTGGAGAACTCCCAGCTCTGAGCCAGTGCGTCCACTCCAAGTGCTCCGTCCCATCTGCTCAGGGAGAAGAATAGATCTGTCTTTCTGTTTTCCCTTGAGGCGAAGAGGTCTATACAAGGCATCCCCCACCTCTGGGTAATTGCCTTGGTTCAAAATTCCTGGTTCAAAATCCAGTCGCCTTCTCTCAGCTTTCTCCTGCTGAGAAAACCCGCAACCTGATTTTGATCCCCTTTTAGATGTACCGCCGACAGGGACAGAATATTTGCCTCGGCCCACCTGATAATGCTGCTTGTCAAGCTCCACAGAGACCTGCTTTTGGTACCTCCCTGCCTGTTGAGGTATGCTACTGCAGAGGAGTTGTCTGACCTGACTCTCACGTGTTGACCCTGGAGTTCTTCCTGAAAGGCTCTGAGTGCCAACTCTATGGCTTTCAGCTCCCTCCAGTTCGAGGATTCCCTTGCCTCTTGCCTTAGCCAGGTGCCCTGAACCATCCGGGAATCTAGATGAGCTCCCCAACCTGTGCCGCTTGCATCGGTCGTGATGGTTTTGGATACCGGAAGGACCCATTCCAAACCCTGAGAAAGATTGGCCCCTTTTCTCCACCACCAGAGTGACCTTTTTACCTGAATTGGCACCTCTATCAGGGCGTCCAGGGAACTCTGACTGTGGTCCCAAATTCCCAGGATGAACAGTTGTAAGGGGCGAAAATGCAGCCCTGCCCACTGTACTGCTGGGAGCGAGGATGTCAGTAGCCCTAGAGCTGACATGGCTTTCCTTATTGAGACCTGTTGATTGCCCTGCAAGAACAACATCGCCCTGTCTACCTTCTGGATTTTTTCTTCCGGAAGAAAACCTTTTTGTTTTGTTGAATCCAACCTGTAGCCCAGGAAGATGATTTTCTGAGATGGGGTCAGGCTGGATTTTTCCAGGTTCAAGAGCCATCCTAGATTTTCGAGGATGTCCCTTGTTACCTGCAGATCTCTGGACAGCTGCTCTGGGGAAGAAGCAAATAGGAGCAGATCGTCTAGATATGCGACTATTGCAATGTTTCTGAGTCGCAAGAAGGCCAGAACCTCCACCATGACTTTGGTGAATATACGGGGGGAAGAAGATAGCCCGAAGGGAAGAGCCCTGTATTGTAGATGCACTATCCCTTCTGGGGTCTTCACCGCCAACCTGAGGAACTTCTGGTACCCCTCTGCTATGGGGATGTGCAGATAGGCATCCTTCAGGTCTATGGACGCCATGAAGCAATTCTGGGGAAGAAGTGCTTTTACCGAGTAGATCGAGTCCATTCGGAACTTCCTGTATGTAACCGAGACGTTCAGGGGCTTCAAGTTCAGGATAAGTCTGAACTTTCCCGATGGTTTGCGGACCACAAAGATGTGGGAATAGAAGCCCCTGCCTGTCTCTTCCACCGGGACTCGGGTTACCACCTCTTGTTCCTCCAACTCCTGTAGAGAGGAAAGAAGAGCTGAAGCCTTTTCTGCACATCTTGGTAGCGTGGTGACCAGAAGCCTGAGAGGTGGGGGTTTTGAAAACTCCAACCTGTAACCCCTCCTTATAATCTCCAAAATAAAATGGTTGGAGGTGATCAACTCCCACTGTGGGAGGAAGTACCCCAGTCTTCCTCCCACCCTGGTTCCGTCATTTAGACTTTTTGGGCTGTTCAGGAGGGCGAAAAATAGCTCCCCCACGCCCTTTGCCCTTCTGTCCCCAAACTTTTTTCTGTTGCTCATTTTTAGGAGGTTCAAACTTCCTCCTGGGTTGAACCCTCCTTTTGGCTTCCGCAAATTTCTTTTTGATAGGAAAGGCCTTTTTCCTGTCGGCCGTCCTATCCAAGACGGCCTCCAAGCCA
>CM053036.1:114610928-114755912 GCA_028564925.1 Lithobates sylvaticus
GCAGCCGCTGATCGAGTGATTTTTATCCGGCAGTGACCACACATGGATGGAAATGTGACCGATCCCTGCTGAACCAGCTGAATTTCCATGTTTCTATGGTCACCATAAGTCAGGGCTCAACAATTCCCAGGTCACCATGGTGACTAGAAATGGCGTCCTGGCCCCTGGGCTCTTTTCAGCCCATTGTCACTGTTGGTCTGAATAATGTTTCTTCCTGAAACCCGGACACATTATTCAGACAGGAATGTGGCTCGGAGAGGGGCCAGGCGGGAGGGTGAGGGGTGGAGGTGGGAGATGATGGCACCCGACCTGTGAAGTCAGGGGTGGACTGGGCAGGACAGCGGCATGAGAGAACTTATCTCACTGAGCTCCCGCTGCCGATCTTTCTCCTTTCCGCGGTCGCATTACTGTCACCATCAGCTCCTGCTTCCACCCACAGCTGCCTGTGTCCCTGCAGAGCCCTCCGGCAGAACAGAGGAAGGAGCGGGACCGAATCTCCAACATGGCGCCACCTCGGCACTGCCACAAAGATCCTCACAAGGTGCTGAGAAACAGGACTACAGAGTCCTTACAGGAGTAACCAGGACAAGCCTGCAAAGCAGCCAGCTAAGAAACCAGCCAGGGAGGGACATGCTGCTTTATGTACACAAGATGTCCTCTCCATCCACTCTGCTCTCACACACTGCCGGGGGAGATGTACCCCCTGAATCCCATGTCCTGCACCCTTTGTCCTGTGTTCTGTACCACATGTCCTGCCCTCCACATTCTTCACACTGTACCCTTCCCCCTGCACCCTATGTCCTGCACCCATCTCTTGTACCCTGTACCCCATGTCCTGCGTTCTGCACTCGGCTCCCCATGTCCTGCATTGTGCAACCTGTACCACATGTCCTGCATCCTTCTCTGGTACCCTGCACCCTCTGTCCTGTATTCTGCACACTGCACCCCTGCAGTGACCTACAGTCTTCTCCGGTATCCATCACCCCATGTCCTGTGTTCTGCACCACATGTCATGCATTCATCTCATGCACCCTGTACGCCATGTCCAAAGTTCTGCACCTCACAGATTACTGACACATTACTTGCCCAGCCCCTGGTGCTGACAACCCACACTGCTGTAAAAAAAAAACTGTCTCCTAACTTTTTTAGCTGGCTCCTAGATTCAAAGCAAATTTATCAAGCCCTTCTTTAAGTGACTTCCTCCCCTCCCCCTCATCTCCTTCATAATGTAAGTCATGCTGAGATAATCTCCCATTGGCTGAGCAATATTCTCATTTGTCTCTGAGCTCCTTCTTGCTATTCCTCGTCCTGCCTGTTGTTTCCTTAGATTGATTTTCTGTGTAGTGACCCCGGCTTCATCTCTTGGATGCGCTCGTCTGTTGCTTGTCCTGACCTTTATCCTGATTCCTGGATCTCCTCCTCATCTCTCCTCCATATCCTCTTACACAGCTTTTCTCCACACCTGCAGTGATCCTGGGGGGTGGAAACTTGGCACCAGCAAAATCCATCCCCACCATTAGGAGCTCTAGAGAAAATTGTCTGCTATTTACACTCCGTTCCTCCGCACGTCACCTGATCACATGAAAGCTTACTTTCACAGAGTCCTGACAGATTTCTGTATGGTAAAGGTCAAAGTTCACTCTTCAGTTTAGGAGAGGAAGGACACACCCAGGAACAATGATTTGGTTTGCACAGGAGCCTCATATAGAGGACCCCTCAAATCTCCCCATCCAAATGTCCCTCCATCCAGAGTCTATATGTCCTATGACATCACACTGACCTCACAGCTCCTCCTCCCAATGTCCCTCCATCCAGAGTCTATATGTCCTATGACATCACACTGACCTCACAGCTCCTCCTCCAAATGTCCCTCCATCCAGAGTCTATATGTCCTATGACATCACAGTGACCTCACAGCTCCTCCTCCCAATGTCCCCTCATCCAGAGTCTATATGTCCTATGACATCACACTGACCTCACAGCTCCTCCTACCAATGTCCCTCCACCCAGAGTCTATATATCCTATGACATCACAGTGACCTCACAGCTCCTCCTCCTAATGTATCTCCATCAGTTTTTTTTCTCTGAAACTCTTAGGATGTGGGCGGACCCTTGGCATCCTCACTAGCAAAGTGGGACTGTTGGTTCTGCTTTGTATGTAATGACATCACAATGCCTGCTACAAGCTTTTATCCTGTATAGTGTGGGGGTCCTGTGGGGGTACATTAAACCTTAGCCTGAAGTGGAGCTTTAATAAAATGGAGACCTGAATGGTGAGGAGAGGAGGATTCTGGGAATATCATTTCAATTTTACTATTTGTGTTCAGATCTAGAGTTTTCCTCCTGTGAAGTCTGGAGATCATATGACCATCACATTGCCTCCACCTCCCTCCCTGATAGAATAGAGAAATACAAAGAAGATTCTAGAAGTCACCAGAGAGATGATGGAGGAGAGGTGAGCGGTGCTGGGAATTCTGGGACATTATCCAGTAACAGACAAGGGATGTGTCTGGATGGTGACTGTATCATTGTGTGTGTCAGGTTCCTATAAGGTGTCAGGATGTCACTGTCTATTTCTCCATGGAGGAGTGGGAGTATTTAGAAGGACACAAGGATCTCTACAAGGACGTCATGATGGACAATCAGCCGCCCCTCACATCACCGGGTAAGAGGAGACTTTATTGTAAAGGAGAGAGCAGTACGGAGGGTCCACCTAGATCCCCCATCATCTGATAAACACATAGAAACAATGTATTCAGTCAGTGTGTGTGTTTCCTACAGATGGATCCAGTAATGGGAACCCACCAGAGAGATGTCCCCGTCCTCTGTATTCCCGAGATTCCACACAGGAAGATCACACCATCCCCCACCATCATCAGGTAGATGAGGAACAATCACTGATAGTATCATTAGGATCTGTACATTATCTGCATTGTTACCATTGATGTCATTTTTATTATATATTCAGAGTGGAAACCTGAGAGATTCTAAAGTTGAGGTTAAAGAAGAGATAAAAGAGGAGGATGATGAGGATGGGGTGATGGAGGAGTCTCTAAAAGAACACAAAGATCTGTACCAGGACACCATGGTAGAGTCATCCAGCTACAGAAACCCACCAGAGAGATGTCCCCGTCCTCTGTATTCCCGGGATTCCACACAGGAAGATCACACCATCCCTCACTGTTACAAGGTTGGTTGGATGGAGCATCTAGAACATGGACTCCTAGAGACAATGTGTGGATTTTTTATGTGATGTCACAATTATAAATCCTATTGTTTACAGATGATATTCACTTTCATTTTCTTGATTTAGAGTGGAGATCCAATCGATATAGAATTTGAGGTTAAAGCAGAAGAAGAAGAGAGGTATGTGAGGGATGATCAGCAGTCTATGGAGGAGGATGGAATAACGGGGACATTTATAGAGGAGGACACTCCTACAGAGATCAGTACAGGTGGGTCATTAACACTAAATACATTCCTCCACCCATACTGCTCACTGATTGGTCCAGAGTAGGGCGGGGACTGGGTGATAATCTTCCTTCTCTGTGCTGCAGACACAATTTATGGATCTAGACTGGATTCATGGAAATTCTGGGGTTCAGCTGGCAGAAAAAGTTTGATTTTCACCATAGATGTTACTAGACCTAGGCACCTTGGGCATGTGCTTTGGTCTTCTACCTCATGCCCGGGTCTAGCATGATCTCTGACAGGATTACTTGTTCTATTGTTTTCTGGCTGTGCCGGGTGGAGGGATATGTCTGTATAGTCTCAGACCCAAGTCACTGAGTGCAGTCTCAGGTGATGGGAGGCAGCGGTGTGGGACCTCTGCAACTTGTCTCATGTAAACATTTAATCTTCCACTGATTACTGAATACCAATATTATGAGTCCTGACCCTTACACTGTATAATTTATATTGTACATTACATACTCCTGACCCCTGCACTATATACTCTATGTTGTACATTACATCATTCTGATACTATATAGTCCTATCTGTTGTATCTTATACAATATGTTGTACATTACATAGTCCTGACTTCTGCTCTCTCCCCTCTACCCACTGCTATATATACACATAATATGGATTCTCTTTTGTTACACCCATTTCATACCAGCTGGACATTTTATATCTTATGATCTGATTGGAGCACAGCAGGAACCAATCAGCTCATGTCTAGTAATAATCTTTTTATTTCTATTTTAGTAGATGGACGGGAGATGAGGAAAACCTCAGAGGATTGTCTCACTTTGTCTCCAGACTGTAAAGTAGAAGATGAGGACATCACACAGTATAGTCCAGGAGAAAACCCGACTACCTCAAATGTCCATCCGGCACCACACAGTGTAGATGGACCATCGTATTCCTCTTATCCTGAGGAACCTCAGACTGTGAGGGACGGTGCCGTCCTTCCAACAGAGAAGAGCTTTTCCTGTACTGAGTGCGGGAAGGGTTTCCATTTTAAATCCCATCTTAATGTGCATATAAGATCTCACACGGGGGAGAAGCCATACTCCTGTCCTGAGTGTGGGAAATGTTTTTCACAAAAGTCCAGTCTTTCCATACATCAGAGATCTCACACGGGGGAGAAGCCACATTCCTGTCCTGAGTGCGGGAAATGTTTTTCAGTGAAGTCGCATCTTGACACACATCAGAGATTACACACGGGTGAGAAGCCGTATTCCTGTCCTGAGTGTGGGAAATGTTTTTCACAGAACTCCAGTCTTTACAAACATCAGAGATCTCACACAGGGGAGAAGCCATATTCCTGTCCTGAGTGTGGGAAATGTTTTACAGCGAAGTCCAGTCTCCACACACATCAGAGATCTCACACGGGGGAGAAAATGTATTCCTGTCCTCCTGTCCTGAGTGCGGGAAATGTTTTTCAGTGAAGTCCAGTCTTTACAGACATCAGAGATCTCACACAGGGGAGAAGCCGTATTCCTGTCCTGAGTGCGGGAAATGTTTTCACAAAACTCCAGTCTTTACAGACATCAGAGATCTCACACGGGGGAGAAGCCACTTTCCTGTCCTGAGTGAGGGAATTGTTCCTCAGTGAAGTCCTGTCTTCCTGTACATCAGGGATCCCACACAACCCTCAAGGTGTATTGGTGCCTTGAGTGCGGGAAATTTCTTCTATATGAATGTTGCTGGACATCACAGCTCTCATGTGGGGAAGAAGCACACCCTGATATACACCTCAGATATACTCCATGGCTGATCTTCATCATGTAAGAAACAGTTGATAAGGAGATCAGAGATTACCAAAGACATGGATGAAGTGTTGTACGGTGTTGGCCATTGATAGCAGGAGAAAAATAAAAATGGAGTCATTACCTTTCATTGGCTGAGTACATTTTGTGGTGCAAGATTTCACAGACACAAGTTCAGGTTCGTACCGGACTTTTGGCTTTTTGGGTCCCGGACCCAAAACCGAACAATTGACTTTATGTTCGGGTTCGGTGTTCAGCGATGTAATGGCGCCTTTTTAAAAGCTGCAGGGCAGCCAATCAACATTCGTTTAACTGGTGTGCCCTTAGAAGCCATCACAGCCATGCCTACTAATGGCATGGCTGTGATTGGCCAGTGCAGCGTGTGACCCGGCCTCTATATAAGCTAGAGGCACACAGCACACAGCGTCACTCTGCTTTAGATTTATTTATTTATTTTTTTTATTTTTTTTTTTTCTTTCTTTTTCTATTCCTCTCCCCCCCTCTTCCTCCCTCCCTCCCCCCGTAGGTCTACCTTCCTTATATTATGGCAGTGAATCTATCCTCTCCAGTTGCGTTGAAGCTCTGTACCTATAATGCTAAAGGATTAAATAACAAATCAAAAAGAGGTCAAATTCTTTATAGTATGCATAAAGCAAAGGTAGACGTAATATTGCTCCAGGAGACTCATTTCCGCTCAGACAGCATTCCAGTGTGTTCACGTAAACATTATTCCCAATGGTTCCATAGCACTATGCCGGGCTCTAAAGCAAGAGGGGTATCCATTGCTTTCCATAAACATCTGCCGATACATTATTTGAATCATAAAGCGGACCGAAATGGTAGATATCTTTTTTTAAAAATCAAAGTATGGAATAAAACTTTCACAATTGCAAATTTCTATATCCCAAACCAAGCCCAAACTACAACAATTTCGAGGTATCTTAACCTTCTAGATGATTTTGCAGAAGGTACTGTTCTTGTAGGGGGAGATTTTAACCTTGCTCTAGATCCTACACTAGATACCTCAGCACAAAGATCAAACACATCGTACCCTCGTTTGAGAGCACTTAAGAAAAAACTTTTTGAACATAGGCTAATTGACATATGGCGGATATTAAATCCTAATGATCGTAATTATACTTATTTTTCCTTAGCTCATAAAACATACAGCAGGTTAGATTATTTTTTAACAGGTCCTAATTTACTAGAATGGCACCCACAGATGGAAATAGGATCACTTATTTGGTCCGATCACTCCCCAGTGTTCTTAACAATAACCCCCCCCCCCAGACGCAGGGGACAAATTGGTCCTGGCGCCTGAACGATAAACTCATGACAGATCAAATTTGTCATAGGGCAATTCTAGCCGCAATTGAGAACTTTACTATAGACCATGAACAAGACGAAACCGCACTTCCAATAAAATGGGAAGCTCTCAAAGCTGTACTTCGGGGGGTGTTTATCCAACATGGTTCACGTATCAAGAAAGAAAAGGCCAAAAATATTGAAATAACTATGTCTAAACTCAGTTCACTAGAAACTCAACACAAAACCCATCCATCGGCAGAATTATTAGCTGATATAACTCATACAAGGGCATCCTTACTACAGATTTATGATACATATCACAGTTCGTATCAACAAAGACGAGCCTTGGGGAGGTATAGACACGAGAATAAATGTGGGAGACTTTTAGCCAATAAATTGCATCCACGACCTTCCCAAGCTTTTATACCTTGTATAAAAAAAACATCGGCGGAGCTTATATCGTACCCATTAATGCTTCAACAAATATTTAAGGAATATTTTTCGGTCTTATATAATTTGCCTACTTCATCCTCTCTAGAAGAGAACGACATTGAAAGTTATGTACGAGAAAGTGCAATACCAAAAATTGACGATGCAAACAAGGCCTCTCTGGATTCCCCTTTCTCACAAAAGGAACTACTAGATGTAATTACTAATATACCAACAGATAAAAGCCCTGGCCCGGATGGTTTCACCCCAAAATTTTATAAAACTTATAAAGAACAGCTGTCCCCATTTATGCTCCAGGTATTTAACTCTATTTCCCCCAACAACCAATTCCCATTGCAGTCTCTAGAATCGCATATAACTTTGATTCCAAAACCAGATAAGGATCCAAGACTATGTTCGAGTTATCGACCGATATCTTTGATTGGGGTAGATATAAAAATCTACGCCAAAATGATAGCGCTTCGTCTTCAACCTCTCCTGCCTGGTCTAGTACATACAGACCAGGTAGGATTTGTCCAAGAAAGAGAAGCACGCGATAACACGATTAAAACTTTCTTACTAATGAATCACGCCAAAACAGCTAAAATACCCATATGCCTTTTCTCAGTCGATGCAGAAAAGGCATTTGACCGGGTAGGATGGCCTTTTCTCAAACAAGCACTAATACAAACAGGTTTGGGGGTCAATTTATTTAATAAAATTATGGCGCTTTATACAAGTCCAGCGGCCAGGATAAAGATTAATGGATCACTGACACCAAGTTTTAGTATACAAAATGGCACACGCCAGGGATGCCCACTTTCTCCTTTACTTTATGTTTTAGTAATGGAATACTTGGCAACAGCAATTAGACAAAACCCACTCATAACCGGCATAAAAATAAAGCAAAAAGAAGTAAAACTAGCCCTATTCGCTGATGATCTATTACTCTATGTTACTAACCCTCATACCACATTACCTTCTATAATATCTGAATTCCAGCGTTTTGGAACCTTGAGTAATTTTAAAGTAAACATTGAGAAATCTGAAATCCTTAATATATCACTTAATACAAAACAAATTACAGCTATAAGAAACAATTTTTCGCTAAAAATCTGTTCATCAGCTCTGAAATATTTAGGTATTAAGATTCCCTCAGACCCTTCTCACTTATATCTAATGAATTATATTCCCCTCCTGCAACGTACTTTACTAGACTTGAAAAAATATGACGCAAAACAACATTCATGGTTTGGGAGGATTAATATACTAAAAATGGATATAATACCGCGTTTTTTATATCTTTTTCAAACTATCCCGGTGTCCATCCCTAGATCTTTTTTCTCAAATCTACAAACAGCTTTTTTAAAATTTATCTGGGGATATAAGAAACCTAGATTACACAAGAAACTATTATTAGCCCCAAAAAATAAAGGAGGAGTAGGAGCCCCTGATTTGTACTATTACTACGCCTCGGCAGTCTTGACTAGACTAGTGAACTGGTTCCATCATTCCAAAACTAAACAATGGGTATCAATAGAGGAAGGGCTGAACCAAGTGGACCTTAAGGTGTTACCTTGGCTGGATTTATCTACTAGAGATATTGGTCGGGAGGTACAAAAAAATATACCCCCCCTTACATCCAACTTATTGAAAATTTGGGCAAAAACAGTGGTACAGCTAGAACTGTCCTCATTAGATGGACCAATGACCCTGTTATTTGGCAATCCCAACTTCCCGCCGGCAGTAAATCGTACACATTTTTTAATTTGGAACAAAGAATCCCATCCTAGACTGGGTCAGATTCTCTATCAAGGAAGAATCCCCCCTTTACAAAATTTACTCCCCATGCAACAACCATCATGTATACAAAGATTGGAATACTGGCAATTAATGTCATTTTGGTCCTCTATTTCATTTAATAGATCCTTATATAGAGAGCTAACCCAGGTTGAAAGTATCCTGCTACAAGAATCCAAACCAAAACATGTGCTTTCAATGATATATAAGATACTTATCACAAAATACTACTTTGAGCCACCGGAATTTATAAATAAGTGGGTGAAGGAGATTAATGTTCAAATTGAGGCTGAAGAATGGGAGAAGTCATTTAATTTAACCCACAGTTTATCAACAGCAGTTAAAGCACAGGAAACAAGCTATAAGCTTCTTTCAAGGTGGTACTGGAGTCCAGTAGCACTACAGCGTATATACCCAGATAAATCAGACATATGCTGGCGCTGCCATAGGGATAGGAGCTCACTACTCCATATATGGTGGGAATGCCCCCAAATTTATCGTTTTTGGGAAGAGGTTACACAAATGTATACTACAATTACAGGGGAGGTAATACTCAATACGCCTCAAGTCACGCTCCTCTCTATCTTACCAGGTACATATAAAAACATAAAAAAAAGCCTTCTTTGTCACTGGTTGACAGCAGCAAGACTGGTGATACCGAGGCATTGGCGTTCAACTCAGCCCCCGCTAATAACAGAATGGGCTATAGAAATGGACAATATAGAAAGATTAGAAAAACTTTTAGCATATGAATTAGACACACAGGAGGAATGTATGCGGATATGGGCCCCTTGGAGGACTCACAGAGAAACATAAAGATATTAAATTGTATGATATGGATTGAGGCAATAGTGGCTAGAGCTTTGGCGCAAGGAAGGAGAGAGGGGGGGTGACTGGGGGGGGAGGAGGGTGCGGTGAGAGAGGGAATGTTTATGAGTAAACCTGTGGAACCTTTTTTTTTTCTCTCCCCTTCTCCTATTTTTTCTTTTTTTTTTCTTTTCCCCTTTTTTTTTTTTTTTTTTTTGTTGTTGTGTGGTTTGGTTTATTTTTTTTATTGTAATGTTTAGTGTAGTAATGTTAGTTAAATGTAGTACTGTTAGATATGTGTTAAGAAACTTAAAAGGAACATGTTGGACTATTTAATCATCTCAACTTCTGAGCGATTATGTAACGGTTAAAAATGTCTCAGTTTGTATAATTAATGTACAATAAAATAAGATTGAAGTTAGACAGTGTAGGGAAAGGTTCCTGGCTCTTGTTGCTGTGAGGGAGAGAATTACATGATAGGAGTCAGTCCAGATTCATGAAATCTTTTCTAATTAGTCAGCGATCTACATTGATTTAGTTGTGTGGGTGCAGTGCACAAGATTTTTTACACTGCACTGAGAGAAAAGATAGAGAGTGTAGGGCAAGGTTCCTGTCAGGGCCGGACTGGCCTACCGGGATACCGGGATATTTCCCGGTAGGCTGCCTGCCCTGGGGCCGCTACAGTGCTCCCCTGTCCCCACTCTCATGTGCCTGTAATCTCTGAGCTGGCCGGGTCAGTGTTGTGCGGCCGCGCACCGCGCTGTAACATGGTCCCGCCCCCCTAGAACGGCTCGTGTGATAGTATCTAGAAATCAGTGTTCCACCTATCACACAGCCGGTCTAGGGGGGCGGGACCGTGTTACAGCGCGGTGCGCGGCCGCACAACACTGACCCGGCCAGCTCCGAGATCACAGGAGGAGAGATGGCTGTGAGTACAGCCCTATATGTGTGCCTGGATAGGGGGATCATCAGGGGGGCGGCATATAGAGGAGATTAGTTTTCTATATTCCTCCATGCAGCCGCTGAATGCTTGGAGGAGGAGAGGAGGAGAATCAAGCATTCAGCGGCTGCATGGAGGATATAGAAAGCTCATTTCCTCTATATGCCGCCCCCTGCTGATACCCCTATCCAAATTCTTTTACTGCCCCCCCCCCCCCCCCCCCCCCCCCCAGTTCTCCTTGAGCTCCCCCCAGTGCTCTCCTCCCCCACCACACTCTCCACTGTGTCCAGCCCCCCCCCCCCCCACAGTTCTCTCAACCCCTGTTATTTCTGCCTCCCCTGCTCTCCAGGTCCTTGTCTAGCCCCCACCCCAGTGGTCTCCAGCCCCCCACCCCCCACAGTGCTGTCCAGCCCCCCCCCCCATGCTCCCCACCCCCCACAGTGGTCTCAAGCCCCCCCCCCCCACAGTGCTGTCCAGCCCCCCCCGTGCCCCCCCCCCACAGTGCTGTCCAGCCCCCCCCATGCTCCCCACCCCCCACAGTGGTCTCAAGCCCCCCCCCCCCCCCCCCACAGTGCTGTCCAGCCCCCCCGTGTCCCCCCCCAGCCCCAGCCCCCCCCCCCAGTGCTCCCCACCCCCCACAGTGCTGTCCAGCCCCCACCCCATTGCTCTCCACCCCCCACAGTGCTCTCCAGCCCCCCCCCCCACCCCTGTTCTTTCTACCCCCAATGCTCTCCAGCTCTCCCCATCATTCTCCAGCCCCCACCCCAGTGCTCTCCACCCCCCACAGTGCTCTTCAGCCCCCCCCATGCTCCCCAGCCCCCCCGTGCTCCCCACCCCTGTTCTTTCTGCCCCCGGTGCTCTCCGACTCCAGCCCCCCCCCCCCCCCCACAGTGCTGTCCAGCCCCCCCGTGCTCCCCACCCCTGGTCTTTCTGCCCCCCAGTGCTCTCCAGCTCTCCCCATCAGCCTCCAGCTCCCACCACAGTGCTCTCCACCCCCCACAGTGCTCTCCACCCCCCTGTGCTCCCCACCCCCACAGTGCTCTCTAGCCCCCCCCCGTGCTCCCCACCCCTCACAGTGCTGTCCAGCCCCCCGTGCTCCCCACCCCTGTTCTGTCTGCCCCCATCAGTCTCCAGCTCTCCCATCAGTCTCCAGCTCCCACCACAGTGCTCTCCACCCCCCACATTGCTCTCCAGCCCCCTGTGCTCCCCACCCCCACAGTGCTCTCTAGCCCCCCCTGCTCCCCACCCCCCAGTGCTGTCCAGCCCCCCGTGCTCCCCACCCCTGTTCTGTCTGCCCCCATCAGTCTCCAGCTCTCCCATCAGTCTCCAGCTCCCACCACAGTGCTCTCCACCCCCCACAGTGCTCTCCAGCCCCCCCATGCTCCCCACCCCCACAGTGCTCTCCAGCCCCCACCCCAGTGCTCTCCACCCCCCCCAGTGCTCTCCCAGCCCCCACCCCCACAGTGCTGTCCAGCCCCCCCCCACCCCAGTGCTCCCCACCCCCCACAGTGCTGTCCAGCCCCCACCCCATTGCTCTCCACCTCCCACAGTGCTCTCCAGCCCCCCCCTCACCCCTGTTCTTTCTACCGCCGGTGCTCTCCAGCTCTCCCCATCATTCTCCAGCCCCCACCCCAGTGCTCTCCACCCCCCACAGTGCTCTTCAGCCCCCCCCATGCTCCCCAGCCCCCCCGTGCTCCCCACCCCTGTTCTTTCTGCCCCCGGTGCTCTCCGACCCCAGCCCCCCCCCCCCACAGTGCTGTCCAGCCCCCCGTGCTCCCCACCCCTGTTCTTTCTGCCCCCAGTGCTCTCCAGCTCTCCCCATCAGTCTCTAGCTCCCACCACAGTGCTCTCCACCCCCCACATTGCTCTCCAGCCCCCTGTGCTCCCCACCCCCACAGTGCTCTCTAGCCCCCCTGTGCACCCCACACCTCACAGTGCTGTCCAGCCCCCCGTGCTCCCCACCCCTGTTCTGTCTGCCCCCAGTGCTCTCCAGCTCTCCCCATCAGTCTCCAGATCCCCCCACAGTGCTCTCCACCCCCCACAGTGCTCTCCAGCCCCCACCCCAGTGCTCTCCACCCCCCAAAGTGTATATATATATATATATATATATATATATATATATATATATATATATATATATATAAATAAAGCCCTATGTGATTTCAGATCTGTCTTTTCTGTATATAATACAGTCTTCAAATGTGCTTTAAAATGTCTGGTTTTCCCTTTCATGAACCAGAAAATAATGACTTTATGCTGTTGCGCTGGTATAATAATGCTGTGGGGCTGGTATGAAATTTTGTTCCAGGGCTGAATTTTATTCCCAGTCCGGCCCTTGTGCAGACCAACAAGGAGGGCAGGGGTGAAGACTGGGTGAAAGATGATGTGGAGGACGATGAGGTCCTCGACCCCACATGGAATCAACGTAATGCAGGTGAACAGTGTAGTTCGGAGGAAGAGGCGGTGGTCGCACAGAGCCACCAGCACAGAAGAAGAGGGAGCAGGGTGCAAAAGCAGAGCGTCCTTCCCCTAGACATGATAAATAAGTAAAAATGTGGCGCTTGCAGGTAATAATGGATACCACTCCAAGGGGAGGCTCCAACAAGGATGGCTCCAAAAAAGCGTCTAAGAATTAATGTCAACAATAGTCAGCGTGTAGCAGCAAGTATGAAAACGGTGCTATACACAAATATCAATCGAGTGTATCCAGTTCCACAATTAATAAATATACAGTAATTTGTGCAAAAAATATTAAATATGTGCAACCAATAGCAAATAAATAGATAATAATTAGTGCAATAATAATACGTGCAAAATAGCAAAATAACAAATAAATATGCCAAGCAGCAATTCTGTGAGAAAATAAATATAAAGTGCAAAAAATATATGAATGCGACTGAGCCTGTGCAAAAATATATGAATGCAACTTGAGCATGTGCAGCATATGCCAAAGTGTGCAAAAAAATAAAAATAAACGCAATGGTTATATAATCAATTGAATTCTCTGTGCAGTGAATTTTCTGTGCAGTGAATTTTTCAAATATAGCTGTAAGTCCTTAGGGTGCTCCCATCCATGCAGATTCTGGTGTCTTCAAGGTGTTTCCCCCAGCCTCTTACCTTTAGGTAAGGAGTTAAACAACCTTACAATGAACCAGATACAGCTCTCCTCCACCTCCTCTATGGCAGCGTCCTTACAGTCTCCACTCCAGGCAACCATAGAATATATGGGTAAAAAAACAAAGGCACTCCATAGTGCAGTATTTAAAAAAAATTGAATGTATTAAAAAGTAAAGCACTTACAATTAGTAGAACAAACAAAGGCGGTATTAACAGAGTGTGCGATCCCGGCCGAGATCGCACACAACACGTCACCAAGCTCTCACACCCACGTGACTTTTTCAAAGGAGATCTTCCCCTAGACAGTACGTCCGCTACTGCCCAACGTAGCAAGGGACCTAGCACACCAAAGCCAGGTCCAAGGAGTTTCCTAGCGTGGCAGTTCTTCAGACAATGTGCTTATGACAAGACACGAGTGGCTTGCACGCTGTGCAATTAGAGCCTGAAGCGAGGCATAAACGTTCTCAACCTGAGCACAACCTGCATGACCAGGCATCTAAGTGCAAAGCACGAGCTGCAGTGGAGTAGACACCTCAAAAACCACAAAAGGTCTCCGGCTCCTCCTGCTTCCTCCCTCTTCTGCTGCAGTCTCGGCCTTTTCATCCACCTCTGTAATGACAGTGGCACCTGCCAACCCGCAAACCGAGGATCTGCCAGCAACACTACCACCTGGGTCACCAACCATCTCCACAATGTCCAATGGAAGCGTTCAGCTCTCTATCTCCCAAACACTGGAGCGGGAAAGAGGAAGTACCCCCCTAGCCACCCGCGATCCCTGACCCTGAATGTCAGCATTTCAAAATTCCTTGCCTTTGAAATGCTGTCATTCCATCTGGTGGAGTCGCAGAGTTTTAAAAGCCTGATGGCATTGGCTGTCCCACAGTACGTCGTGCCCAGCCGCCACTACTTTTCCAGGTGAGCCATCTCTTCCCTGCACAACCAAGTGGGGGACAAAATCAGGTGTGCACTGCGCAACGCCATCTGTGACAAAGGTCCACCTAACTACGGATGCGTGGACCAGTAAGCACGGTCAGGGACGTTATATCTCCCTAACAGCACACTGGGTAAATGCAGTGGCGGCTGGGCCTGAGGCGGATAGCAGTTAGCAGTCATGTCCTTCTACCACTGAGGATTGCAGGGCGCTTCAGTTTGCCTATTGTTGCTAACTCCTCCTACTCCGCTTCCTCATCCTCCACCGCCTCCTCATCCGGTCAGCGTAACACCTTCACCACCAACTTCAGCACAGCCAGGGCTAAACGACAGCAGGCAGTTTTAAAACTTTCTTGTTTGGGTGAAAAACCCCACACCGCACAGGAGTTGTGGAGGGGAATGGAAAAACAGACCGATGAGTGGTTGGTGGCAGTGAGCCTCAAGCCCGGCCTGGTGGTGTGCGATAATGGGCGAAATCTCGTAGCAGCTCTGGGCCTAGCCAGTTTGACGCAGATCCTTTGCCTGGCGCATGTGCCGAACTTGGTGGTCCAGAGTTTCCTTAAAAATTACCCCGATATGCCAGAGCTGCTGCAGAAAGTGCGGGCCGTCTGTGCGCACTTTCGGCGTTCTCACCCTGCTGCTGCTCCCCTGTCAGCGCTGCAGCGTAACTTCGGCCTTCCCGCTCACGCCTCATATGTGACGTGCCCACAAGGTGGAACTCCACCTTGCACATGCTGGCCAGACTGTGCGAGCAGCAGCAGGCGATAGTGGAGTATCAGCTGCAGCACGCACGCGTGAGTCGCTCTGCGGAACAGCACCACTTCACCATCAATAACTGGGCCTCCATGCGAGACCTGTGTGCCTTGTTGCGCTGTTTCGAGTACTCCACCAACATGGCCAGTGCCGATGACGCCGTTGTCAGCGTTACTATCCCAGTTCTATGCCTCCTTGAAAAAATGCTTCGGGCGATGATGGAAGAGGATGTGGCACAGGGATCATTTCCAAGGCTTTCAGGGCAGTCATTCACAAGTGGTTACGAGGGTGGGTTCCTGCACCAACAAACGCCAGGTACACAATTGTCCGGCAGCAAGGACACAGTTCTGGAGGATGAAGAGGAGATGGAGGAGGAGGAACCATGTTCACAGCAGGGTGGCACCTAGACCAGTTCATGTCCATCACTGGTGCGTGGCTGGGGGAATACAGAGGACACAGACGATACACCTCCCACAGAGGACAGCTTTTCGTTGCCTCTGGGCAGCCTGGCACACATGAGCGATTACATGCTGCAGTGTCTCCGCAACGACCGCCGAGTTGCCCACATTCTAACCGGTGCTGATTACTGGATGGCTACCCTGCTGGATCCCCATTACAACGACAACGTACCGTCCTTAATTACCTCACTGGAGCGTGATCGTAAGATGCGCGAGTACAAGCGCACGCTGGTAGACACGCTGCTGGTGGCATTCCCACCTTACAGCAGGGTACAGTGGAAGCACAAGGAGAAGGCAGAGGAGGAGGAAGAGGTCGCCAACCCAGCCGGGGGGCACTGCCAGCACCTCAGAAGGCAGGGTTAGCATGGCTGAAATGTGGAAAAGCTTTGTCAGCACGCCACAACAACCAGCACCCCCAGCTGAGATGGAACGTCTTAGCAGGAGGCAGCATTTCACCAACATGGTGGAGCAGTATGTGTGCACACGCCTACACGTACTGAATGACGGGTCTGCCCCCTTCAACTTCTGGGTCTCCAAATTGGGCACATGGCCTGAGCTTGCCCTTAACGCCTTGGAGGTGCTGGCCTGCCCTGCAGCCAGTGTATTGTCTGAACGTGTATTTAGCACGGCAGGGGGTGTTATCACAGACAAGCGCAGCCGCCTGTCCAGAGCCAATGTGAACAAGCTCACGTTCATTAAAATGAACCAGACATGGATCCCACATGACTTGTCTGTGCCTTGTGCAGAATAGACATGTATACCGGTGTTCTGACAAAAACTGTCCGGCCATCGGATAGTGTCCGGCCCGTACTGCGCAGGTGCAGCGCTTGCGCAGTACGGAGGACAAGGAGATTCACAAAATCTCCGAATATGAACGGCTCCTGCGCCGTGAGTGCAGGTTCAAGCCCCACCATCCAAGTGGTCATACGGTAGCACATAGTAACAGGGCCCCTCACGCGCTCGCCAGGCTTTGGGCACAGCCTCGCTTCACTCGGCTTGAACCTCGAATGGTGTGGCTTGAACCTGGACTCACCGCGCAGGCGCTATTCGTCTTCGGAGATTTTCGAAATCCCCTTGTCCTACGTACTGAGCAAGCGCAGTACAGGGCGGACAGAATTCGACACATCACCGGCCTTACCCAGCCATTGTTGTATTTTTGAACCAGTGTTGGCTACCTCGTCCTCCTCCACCGCCGCTTCCACCTACACAGCCACATCCACCGCCACCTCAACCTCCTACTCCATATGGACCTCGTCCTCCTAGGTCAAGATTATAATTTAATTTTTTTTAATTTCAAAGTATTTTATTTTCCAGATAGGGCGCATTCAGAAGGCATTCCCACCATATGTGTGGTATCGCGCCGTTGAATTTCTGAGGTTCTTAATGATTTCCTGTACCTCTTCTGCTGAGAAGGGGGCCTCCAGCAAATTATTAAATTTTTTTATGTTATTTTAAGTTATTTCCCTATCCACATTTGTTTGCAGAGCACTTGCCATGCTCTGGACAACATTTTGTTGCCATTTGCAGCCCTCTAGCCCTTTCCATTACTTTTTTAGAGCCATTTTAGTCCTCATTGACTTCAATGGGGTTCGGGTTCGGGGTCAAGTTCGGGTAAAGTTCGGTCCCGAACTCAAACTTTTTTCCGAAGTTCGGCCGAACCCACACATCCAGGTGTCCGCTCAACTCAACGCGCTATGTGTTTTTTTCTATTTAAAATGCCTAAAACCACAGTTTGGTTTTGGGTTTGATTATGCCAAATTATGGTTTCAGTACCAGTCTGGCTGGATTGCACTGTGTTCTGCTTGGCCACAGGTGTCGCTGTCACTTCTGGCAAGGGTGAGAACGCAGTTTGGCTAGGCGCATTGAGTGCCAATCTCTCTCGGAACCAGCCCAGTGGGAGTATCGTCTTGCTGTGCATTCTGGGAGAGGGTACTTAAGGTACTGAGATCACGTGCTTCTGGGTTCCGGTCCAGAAGTCATTTTCTGTCTGTTTGGTCCTGGTCCTCCTGACCAGCCCTCAGGACCCTCATGGCCTGGGGTGCGGATCCATTAAATTCCGAGTTTCAGGGCTGGCTAGCCCGAGGCAAAGTAACTGGAAGGAGGATTCCAAGGTGGTCCGGTGCCATCTCGTCTGTGGAGAGGCCCAGCAACTGAGGAAGCAACCAGGGGAGAACTCTTCGGGAGAGGGCCACGCACAAGGCTGGTTCCTCAGAAAGAGCCTGGAAGCTTTGTTGAAAGACACCAAGTTAATCTACACTCGTACGGTATCGCCGGACCAGCTGCAAGATACTGGTACCGTATGAGGGCTCTCTAAATTTGTCTACATCCTTCAGTTACAAGCAAGTCTTTGGCAGAGACTTTATTCACAAGTTCTACAACCAAGTCTGTGGCAGAGACTTTGCTTTATTTGAACACTCTATCAGCTGCTAGGCCTAGTGAGAGGAGGTTTATCCGATAGCTGTGAAAATCCAGTTGTGAATGGCTATTCTCTGGATTCTATAGTGGGAAACATTCCGTTTTGAGCAGTTCCAAGAGTACCTGGACTTTCTGACTAAACCCTCTATCCTTTACTGAGAGACTGTGTTTCTCTACTCCTTTTGCAAATAAAAATCCAAAAGAGGATCCAGTGTCCGTTTCTGCAGTTCTTTGGGCCATCTACCTCGGGAAACCCCTAGACGCATACGAGGTCAAGAAGGTAACGGTAAGCCCAAATCAAACCAGCAGCTCCTTCGGGGGTTAGTGCAACATACAATTTAATTTTTTTTTTCATCACCTTGAATATCATCCTTGTGTGACCCTCCCCTGCCTCTCTCCATCAGCTTTGGGGTCTCATTACCTGAGTGATGGAGAAAAACTGAGGGAGAAGTGAAACATTGGAATACTAGTCAGTACCAGTTTGCAAAAGAGTATTTGCTTTGGAAGAATAAATTACTTATAACTTTGGGTGTCCTACGTGTGTGGATGTTGTTGCATTAAATAAAACAATTAGAATAGTTTTTACATTTTAGATAGGGACGCCGCAAGACTGTCCTTAATTTCAGGGGAGACCTCGAGACTGTCCATACTTTTGGAGGGCGCCCCAAGACTGTCCATAATTTTGGAGGGAGCCTCCAGATTGTCCATAATTTTGGAGAGTGCCTTGACAAAAAAAAGGATGAGAGACACTGACATAGAGTACAAAAAGTCCCCAATGTGATGATGTTTGGTGACAGGTTCTCTTTAATGAGACATCCAGGGTCTAAAAGACCCCCAATGTCTCCCCTGTGCTGCACTGAATGTAATTCAGATCACACTGCATTATATTCTTTCCCAGCTTTGATAGTTGGGGAAACTGTCACCAGGGACATGGAAGTGATGTCATACATGTCACTTCCGGGTCAGGAACAATAAGGGGAGGAAAGCGGATGTGTGTCCTCTCTCCTCCCTCCCCTCTACCCATCATCACCCGCTATGCTGGTCCCACAGATGGGTAAAAGGAGCCTGGGATACATAGCAGGTGTGTGTCGAGTGGGGGCACTTTACTGGGGGGTGTGGAAACATTCGCTCAGCCACCTGAATGCTTCCATCAGACAAGTAAACCTGCTCCTTGCTTGCCCACAGCAGGGCTAAATGTTAAAAAAAATACCTACCTGTCCAGCCCTCGGAACTGCATGTCCCAGGTGTCAGGCGATAGGAATTGTACATCCCTGAGTTCATAAGGAGATCACCAAAGACATGGATGAAGTGTTGTACCGTGTTGGCCATTGATAGCAGGAGAAAAATAAAAATGAAGTCATTACCTTTCATTGGCCGAGTACATTTTGCATACCTCCCAACATTTTGAGATGGGAATGAGGGACACCTACTAACAAACTTATGTAGGCGTAGGACATGCCCTCTGCCACACCCCCTAAAGCAGGATTAACCTCAAAAAAAGGTTAATTACTGTAAATCCACAAAAATAGAGGAACTATTAAGTCCCGTCCCTTACTATTTTTGTGCTCTTGGGATGTGGTGACAAAATACCTGGTTCTGTGGATGGTGTTATATTTTTCTAATTAAATCCACAAGGGCTTTTTTTTTTACCACTACTATTTCTTTATATTGGCTTTTAAAATGTACAAATGCAGCAATTTAGAAATTGGATGAAAGGTTTAGCACTGGGAAACACTTTTTGAGAAATAAAAAGTGCATTTTTTACACAACTATATAATCAAACCAAAAAGAGGGACAAATAAGGAGGAAATAGGGACATTGCTCCAAATCTGGAACAGTGCCTCGAAATCAGGGACAGTTGGGAGCTATGCATTTTGTGGTGTAACCGTTCACAAACATTTAGAGGTCTATTAAAAAAAAGAGTTGAATGATTATGACCGGCATTCACCCGGCTGTGATGAATATTGGATGTATTTTATTTCATAAACTGATTTCTTTGGCTCCATTTAGTGGTCATAATGCAGTATTGTGATATGTTTTCTAATGGAGTTATGTCAGGAAAAATACCCCATTATGGTCACTAGATGGAGCTGACAATCATAGGAAATCACTTCTCTACATTATTGCCATAGTTTGTAATGGCTGGAGGAATGTTTGTCACATTCATCCCATTAATTTTCTATAAGTAGACCTCTTAGTTGCCTTCATCAGACATGTCTTCATACTAATACCTGAGATCATACTCATACACTTATAATTACCAAAACAGCACACAGACCCCCTCCCCCCAAGGTTTATATATAAGGCATATCTCACCCTGGGCCTTGTTTTAATTTTGATTACGAAAGAAGATTTTCTGTGGATATGGTGATATATGGGGCTCGTCCATCAGTGGTTGTGTCCAAATGGATGAGTTGTACCCGTATTACATATCTGAGAGAGAGATCATTTCATAGGGCAGAAGACAGATACCCCATATCTTCAGTAAGACATTATTTACTAGCATACTTTATCTTTTTACGTTCATCTCATTTTTATATGTGGCCAATATTAAAACTTGGTAGATGATATTACCACATATAAATAAAAACTTTGATTTATATATATAATGGCATTGACCTCATCCTATAGCTTTCCCTGATATGGTCATTTACATACCTTTTATGATAGGTTACGTTTTAGTTAAGTGGCCTTTTGGTGCGCAGGGAAAGCACCCTCATCTAATTCTGAACCATTATTATTTACAGAAATTGTTTATTGCTCAAGAAACCCCAAGACAGGGCAGTAATATATTTATATCCCCCTTGGTGGGAGTGGAGATGACCCCATCTATAAGGATATCCAGTACATACACACACTGCACAAGGCCGTGTTCACACTACCAGATGTTTCTCTGGGATGCAGTTCCTCTGAGCTCCACAAGGTGGAGATCTCACTTCTACCACCCAGACAGGAAGTCTCTATGGAAGACAGGAAGTGATGTCAGGTACACACAGGAAGTTCCGGGTGAGAGGTGAGTCAGGAGGAAGTAGAGAGAAGACATTGCTGGAAGTAGCAGCAGACGAGGTAATAAGATCTTATTTTCTATTTACACTCAGTCATGTCCGTCCTCTTCCTCCATAGTCACTGTGACGTCTTTTATCTCCAGCAGATGGTGATACACACATATATAGTGTGGATATATGTAGAATAACCCCTTCAGGAGCAGAACATTTCCCCACTTGTGGGGCCAAAACATTCTCCTCATTTTGGAGATGTGTCACCTTTCCCACCAATCACCTTCTCCCCTGATCAGTCTATACTAACGGGTTATATGACTTTTATTAGTGATGGGGGAGGGGGGGGTTATTTAGGGGGGATTGGAATATGTATGTCTTTATTTTGAGAGAATGAAATGGGAAGAAAGAGGGAACAATATAATTTGTAGTAAATGTCCTGAAAACGAATGTCTCCATAATGATCCCAGTCTCAGATATTCATCCTAAAATGTGATCAGTAAAGTCTCCAGAGTACACAAAGATCACAGGAATATGATGTGTCCTGTCAAAGCCTAAAGACAACATTCACCTTTTATTTAGAAGAGGTGTGACGCACCCGGGAGAAATGACTCTGTTTATAGATACCTCACAGATCCTTCTACCTATGTCCTTCCAATCCAAGTCAGAGAATCCTATGACATCGCACTGGCCTCATAGCGCCTTCTCTCAATGTCCCCCCATCCAGAGTCAGAGAATCCTATGACATCATACTGACCTCACATCTCCTCCCCAATGTCCCTCCATCCAGAGTCAGAAAACCCTATGACATCACCCTGACCTCACAGCTCCTACTCTCAATGTCCCTCCAACCAGAGTCAGAGAATCCGATGACATCATACTGACCTCACAGCTCCTTCCCCAATGTCCCTCCATCCAGAGTCAGAAAACCCTATGATATCACACTGACCTCACAGCTCCTCATCTCAATCTCCCTCCAACCAGAGTCAGCAAACCCTATGACATCACCCTGACCTCACAGCTCCTACTCTCAATGCTCCTCCAACCAGAGTCAGAGAATACTACAACATTACACTGACCTCACAGCTCCTCCTCCCAATGTCAAGCAAAAGCAAGATTGTTGGTCCCAGAATTCCTTGCAATAAGTTTTTAACCTACAGATTGGGGGGCCCTGTCTGGGTAAATTATATCCCAGTGGGGTTTTGATAAAAATGGAGATCTGATTGGTGAGGAGGATTGTGGGGATGTCGTTTGATTTTACTATTTGTGTTCAGATCTAGAGTTTTCCTCCTATGAAGTCTTGAGATCATATGGCCATCACATTGCCTCCACCTCCCTCCCTGATAGAATAGAGAAATAAAAAGAAGATTCTAGAAGTCACCAGAGAGATCATGGAGGAGAGGTGAGCGGTGCTGGGAATTCTGGGACATTAGAAGGACACAAGATCTCTACAAGGACGCCATGATGGGTAAGAGGAGACTTTATTGTAAAGGAGATAGCAATACGGAGGCTCCACCTAGATCCCCCATCATCTGATAAACACATAGAAACAATGTATTCAGTCAGTGTGTGTTTCCTACAGATGGATCTAGTAATGGGAACCCACCAGAGAGATTTTCCCGTCCTCTGTATTCCAGGGATACCACACAGGAAGGTCACACCATCCCCCACCATCATCAGGTAGATGAGGAACAATCACTGATAGTATCATTAGGATCTATACATTATCTGTTTTGTTATAATTGATGTGATTTTTATTCTATATTCAGAGTGGAAACCTGAGAGATTCTAAAGTTGAAGTTAAAGAAGAGATAAAAGAGGAGGATGATGAGGACGGGGTGATGGAATCAGAGTTTCTAAAAGTGCACAAAGATCTGTACCAGGACACCATGGTGGAGTCTTCCAGCTACAGAAACATACCAGAGAGATGTCCCCATCCTCTGTATTCCCGGGATTCCACACAGGAAGATCACACCATCCCCCACCATCATCAGGTAGATGATTGACAATTATTGGTAGTTCTGATTTATACACAGCATGTTTGTTACAATGAATGTTTTTTTATATATTCAGAGTGGAAACCTCAGGGATGATAATATTGATGTTAAAGAAGAGTATAAAGAGGAGGATGAGGAGTATGGTGTGATGGAGGCATTTTCAGAAGGACACAAGGATAAGATGGAGCCACCTAATACCAGGAACCCACCAGAGAGAAGTCTTCGTCCTCTGTATTCCCGGGATTCTACACAGGAAGATCACCCCATCCCTCATTGTTACAAGGTTGGTGGGATGGATCATCTAGAACATGAACTTGAGGAGACAGGGGGGTTTATTTACTAAAGGCAAATCCCCTGTGCACTTGGAGGTGCAGTCGCTGTAGATCTGAGGGGAACATAGAAGGAAAATAAAAAAACTGCATTTTTGCTTGCACGTGATTGTATGATGGAAATCAGCAGAGCTTCCCCTCAGATCTACAGCGACTGCACTTCCATGTGCATTTGTAGTGCGTAGTGGATTTGCCTTTAGTAAATCAACACCAATGTTGTTGTGCTTTTTAAGGACAGTTTCCCGCACATTTTTATTAAGTAATTTTTAACGAAGATATTTTTAAGATACAAAATCAATCTATATGACACAATCTATATATGTGAAACCTATTCACGGAGACGAGTGATCATACGAAATAGTTACATTTATTGGTTGACGAAAAACAAATATTTACATGAAATTAAAATACAGATTGCATTACTTGAACATTTTGACAATTAATGGAAATACCCTCAAACTGGGCGTAGTAGTACCTTGGACACAATATCACCATGATAACTTCTTCAGTAGAATCAATAACCTTATACTTGACAATTTAACAGAATGTCTGTATTTCACACACCCAGCCGTTACTATGCTGCAGGTAAGTAACGTTGAACAATGTGAAAATAATTTAGACATTTGTTTTTGTCAATAAAATTTGGCAACTATGCAAAAAGTAATATATAATGAAAAATTGAATATTAGAGAAAAAAATCTAAAAGGCGGTTATCGATTCTGGAGAATTATTATCAATAATAGAATATTCAGTACATCAATTGTTAAGAGAACATACTAGCTAAAATCAACATGGCATATTTACCCATTCCAAAATGGCTATTAGTCTGGATTGCTGGTTAACAGGATTTATGATGGCTGCTGGGTTCAGGAATCTTCTTGGCGGTTAAAGTATATTTTCATGCATGGTTGTCAGTCTATCTGGGAAGATGTTTTTCTCCCAATGTCCCTTCCCTCAGGGCGGATCCCTGAGCTCTCAGGTTGGATCCCCTGAGCTCTCTAACATTGGTATCTCTCTTGCTTCTTAAATACCCTCTCAAAACAATAAGATTATAAAACTTGTAATATGTTCAGCCCAAAAGGTATGTGTCCCTTTCCTATTGGCAGGCAGACTTAATGATCACCTTTCCCAGTTTTTTTAAGGTAATAGCACCTTCAACCACCAGGTGTCTCACATGTGTTTTGGGGTTTATCTCTATAAGTGATATATTTAATTTTATATTGTGTATTTTTTTGTACCTTAGTGAAAATAATCCCTCAAACTGGGAATTCTACTAACCACTTACTCTCATATATGCTTAGCATAATTATTGATTAATCACTTGCATAAAATGGTGATATATATGCATATCATTGTATATCTGTAAAAATGTAGTCCATTTGAAAAGGACACAGGTTATATATATATATATATATATATATATATATATATATATTAATCAACATCACATACAATTTTTATCTATCTGGATACCTGTATAATTTGGGTATCCAATCAATATTTGTTTATCTAAGCATAGGTTTAATTCTTATACATTTATATCATGATCATATGTTTGTCTTAATACTAATTTGTTCCTAAAACAATTCTACTAATAACCTTATACTTCCATATATATTTTCTTTATAACCGATTTCATCAACTCATCGGATACTAAAATTATAATGTCTCTTTTGTGACCTACAAATAACACATATAATTCGATTGACTTATATTCACTGTACTTTGAATATATAGATATATATATATATATATATATTGAAAATATGTCTGGTTTGCCTCTACTTTTAAAACCATGTTTTGAAATGGACTTTGAGCAGTCCAATACATGTTTTGATAGCTTAGCTGTGTCCACAAGTTCCTAAGGACTTCACACAATAGGTTTTGTTGGACAAGGTGTCAGCTATTGAATTTTGTCTTCATGGTTGTAAATTGTCCAAACAGTCTTTACTTGAGCACAATGTTCGATTCGAACCCATGTTCGAATCGAGCACCGGGTGTTCGCTCGCTCGGCGAGCCCAGAACTATTGGGACCGCTCGCATCAAATTCGTGTGATGCGAGCGGCCCCGCAATGCATTGCGGCCCGCGCAGTGCAATGCTGGCTGATGATTGGCCAAGCATGCACTGTGACCCCGCATGCTTGGCCAATCACAGCGCCGGCAGCGAGGAGAGCCATAATTGGCTACAGGCAGGATGCCTGTAGCCAATTATAGCTCAGGGGCTTTAATACACGCCCCACGGTATAAGAGGCCGCCGCGGCGGCGGCCTCGCATATTATGTTTCACTCACAGTGTCAGCGTGTCAGTGTGCTGCTGACTGCTGACAACAATATGTTCTTTATTTCTGGGGATATGTGTGTGCATGCTGTTAGAACAGCATTGCAGTATCACATCTGGGGGGTGTCTATAGGTAGCCTGTGAAGGAGGGCAGGTTTCCTGTGCTTAGAACTTTCCCTGCAAAAAAGTGTCATTTTTGCAGGAAGAAAGCTATTTAAATCACTCGCGGCTAATGAATTGATGGCTCCTGTAACACAGAGAGCTGTCATTCATTAATAAAAAACAAAAAAAAAAGCGTAGGGGTCCCCCCAAATTCAATAACCAGGCCCTTCAGGTCTGGGATGGATATTAAGGGGGATCCCAGCCAAAAAAAAAAAAAAAAAAATGGCGTAGGGTCCCCCTCAAAATCCATACCAGACCCTTGAGGTCTGGTATGGATTTTAAGGGGAACCCTAGCCAAAAAAAATGGCGTGGGGTCCCCCTCAAAATCCATACCAGACCCTTATCCGAGCACGCAACCTGGCAGGCCGCAGGAAAAGAGGGGGGGGACGAGAGCGGCCCCCCCTCTCGCCTGAACCGTACCAGGCCACATGCCCTCAACATTGGGAGGATGCTTTGGGGGTCTAAGACCCCTAAAGCACCTTGTCCCCATGTTGATTAGGACAAGGGCCTCTTCCCCACAACCCTGGCCGGTGGTTGTGGGGGTCTGCGGGCGGGGGGCTTATCGGAATCTGGAAGCCCCCTTTAACAAGGGGACCCCCAGATCCCGGCCCCCCCCCTGTGTGAAATGGTAAGGGGGTACAAAAGTACCCCTACCATTTCACCAAAAAAGTGGCAAAAATGGTAAAAAGGACAGGAGACAGTCTTTGACAATTCCTTTATTAAAATCTTCTTTCTTCTTTCTTCATCCTTCGGTTTCTTCATCTTCTCCTTCCTTCATCTTCTTCCATCTTCTTCTTCCATTTTCTTCTTCCTCCGATCCGCTTCTTCTTGCGCTGGTCTTCTCGTCCTTCTCGTCCGGCATCTTCTTCCGTCGGCGTCGGCGTCGGTGTCTCTGTCTCTTCTTGGGCCGCTCCGCGCAATGGGAGGCTCCCGCTGTGTGAGGCTCCGCTCCGTCTGACAGGTCTTTTATAATGGAGGGCACCTGGTGACCCCGCCCCCTCTGACGCACAGGGACGTCATGGGGAATTCCATGATGGCTTTCCCCATGATGTCAGAGGGGGGCGGGGTCACCAGGTGCCCTCCGTTTTAAAAGACCTGTCAGATGGAGCGGAGCCTCACACAGCGGGAGCCTCCCATTGCGCGGAGCGGCCCAAGAAGACACCGACGCCGACGCCGACGCCGACGGAAGAAGATGCCGGACGAGAAGGACGAGAAGACCAGCGCAAGAAGAAGCGGATCGGAGGAAGAAGAAAATGGAAGAAGAAGATGGAAGAAGATGAAGGAAGGAGAAGATGAAGAATCCGAAGGATGAAGAAAGAAGAAAGAAGATTTTAATAAAGGAATTGTCAAAGACTGTCTCCTGTCCTTTTTACCATTTTTGCCACTTTTTTGGTGAAATGGTAGGGGTACTTTTGTACCCCCTTACCATTTCACACAGGGGGGGGGCCGGGATCTGGGGGTCCCCTTGTTAAAGGGGGCTTCCAGATTCCGATAAGCCCCCCGCCCGCAGACCCCCACAACCACCGGCCAGGGTTGTGGGGAAGAGGCCCTTGTCCTAATCAACATGGGGACAAGGTGCTTTTGGGGTCTTAGACCCCCAAAGCATCCTCCCAATGTTGAGGGCATGTGGCCTGGTACGGTTCAGGCGAGAGGGGGGGCCGCTCTCGTCCCCCCCTCTTTTCCTGCGGCCTGCCAGGTTGCGTGCTCGGATAAGGGTCTGGTATGGATTTTGAGGGGGACCCCACGCCATTTTTTTTGGCTAGGGTTCCCCTTAAAATCCATACCAGACCTCAAGGGTCTGGTATGGATTTTGAGGGGGACCCTACGCCATTTTTTTTTTTTTTTTTTGGCTGGGATCCCCCTTAATATCCATCCCAGACCTGAAGGGCCTGGTTATTGAATTTGGGGGGACCCCTACGCTTTTTTTTTTTCATTTTTTTTTTTTTTTTTTATCAATGACTTTTTTTTTATGAATGAGTTTCAATGAATGACTGTTCTCTGTGTTACGGGAGCCGTGAATTAACATTAGCCGCGAGTGATTTTAAATAGCTTTTTTACTTTCAAAAATGACACTTTGCGCAGAGACAGTTCTAAACACGGGAAACATGCGCCCCTTCACAGGCATACTATAGACACCCCCCAGGTACGAAATTTAAAGGAATATTACACTTTTATTGTTTCAATTTAAGCATTATTAAAATCACTGCTCCTGAAAAAACGGCCGTTTTTTAAAAAAAATTTTTGCATTGATACATGTCCCCTGGGGCAGGACCCAGGTCCCCAAACACTTTTTATGACATTAACATGCATATTAGCCTTTAAAATGAGCACTTTTAATTTCGAACGTTCGCATCCATTATAACTAATAGGGTTCTAAAGCTCGCACGGACTTTAGGTCCGTTCGCGGGTTCTGGTGCGAGCCGAACGGGGGGGTGTTCGGCTCATCCCTATTCCAGGTGATGATACCTAGTAAGTTTGGTCTTCTCAAACTAATCAACAAAATAAGTACACACCTTTTGTTTGGTGACATTTATAGAGGAGGACACTCCTACAGAGATCAGCACAGGTGGGTCATTAACACTAAATACATTCCTCCACCCATACTGCTCACTGATTGGTCCAGAGTAGGGCGGGGACTGGGTGATATCAGCCTGTAATCCCCTGGTCACTTTTCTGAGCTGTGTTCCCCGTCCTGTATTCCTGTATTTCTCTTGGATAATCTTCCTTCTCTGCAGACACAATTTATGTATCTAGACTGGATTTATGGAGATTCTGGGGTTCAGCTGGCAGCAAAATGTTAACCATATATGTTACTAGACCTAGGCACCTGGGGTGTGTGCTTTGGGTCCTCTGCCCCAGACAATTTACCCAGTGTTACTTGTTCTGTCGTCTGCTGGCTGTGCCGGGTGGAGGGATATGTCTGTATAGTCTCAGACCCAAGTCACTGAGTGCAGTCTCAGGAAATAGGAGGTAGCGGTGTGGGACCTCTGCAACTTGTCTCATGTAAATTTGTAATCTTCCACTGATTACTGAATACCAATATTATGAGTCCTGACCCTTACACTGTATAATTTATATTCTACATTACATACTCCTGACCCCAACACTATATACTCTATTTTGTACATTACATACTCCTGACCCCTGCACTATATACTCTATGCTGTAATTACATTATTCTGATACTATAAAATCCTAACTGTTGTATCCTACATAATACATTGTACATTACATAGTCCTGACTTCTTTTACACCCATTTTCTACCAGCTACACATTTTATATCTGATGATCTGATTGGAGCACAGACTTTTACATGTTGATAATAATGTGATAACATCCTCAAACTTTGGAACCTTAAACAGAAAGTGATAATGGGGGGGATTCAATAACCCAATGATGGTGGTCTTCAGGATCAGTCCAGTCTTCATCTTGGTTGTTCTCCCCATCCTCACTCTCTGACCTCTGGTGGGGCTTAGCCCCACTGTTATTCATGACTAAATCATGGACTAAATAAGAAAGGGCAGGACTTCTTGTGTTGGGAAGATGGCAATGAGTAATAGAGGGGGTGGGGACACTCGTCCTATAATCCCCTCCTCACTGTCACTCCTATAAAAGACAGTTCTCGTTGTTTCCTCACTCTCTGACTAAGGTCCATGAATAAAGAAATGAACTGGTAGGAGATTCAGAGATGTAGGGCTGAAAAACCTAATCGTCATAATTTGATTATAATTGATAGTTGTCAACTATTTTCATGATCGATTGGTTGGTCAGTCGATTAATTTGCCTGCATACAGAATGTATTATTTCTTTACATATTAAAAAATACAGCTCAGTACAACATCCATACATGTCAGTAAATGCCTGAGAACTTGAATGTGTGAGGAGAAATGGGACATGTAGTCCTGGGCAAGAGAAGGAAGTGATTCTAAAGGCAGACCTTTACCTTCCTATAGGGGAACTCTATAATATACTTTGTAGCTTTCTATAGGGGAACTCTATACTATACTTTGTAGCTTCCTTTAAGGGAATAATATACTATGCTTTGTAGCTTTCTATAGGGGAACTCTATACTATACTTTGTAGCTTTGTAGCTTCCTATAGGGGGATTCTATACTATACGTTGTACCTTCCTATAGGGGAACTCTATACTATACTTTGTGGCTTCCTGTAGGGGAACTCTATACTATACTTTGTGGCTTCCTATAGGGGAACTCTATACTATACTTTGTGGCTTCCTTTAGGGGAACTCTATACTATGATTTGTGGCTTCCTATAGGGGAACTCTATACTATACTTAGTACCTTCCAATAGGGCAACTCTGAAGGCAGGAGGAACCAGAAGCGCCTGGGGGGGGGGGTCCAGAAGAGAAGAATCAGGGCTGCTTTGTGCAAAACCATTACACAGAGCAGGTGAATATGACAAGTTAAAAAAAGAAACCCAATATTTACAATGACTTTAAGGTCTCTGTGCAGGGAAGATCAGCATCTGACCCCAGAGAAGGTGGAGGCTGATAGACTGGAGGTGATAGAAGGCATTACTATTACATAAAGTAAAAGTTTACCAGTATTGTGTATTATATATAAAATGATTATATCCATGAAAAAAGGCTCAGCTTTCAGTACTACTTTAACCGCTTTACACCTGCCCACCGTCAAATGAGGATGATCTGGGAGTACATCATATGACAGCGCCTAGAATGGCAGCTCTCGCACCCCCCCCCCCCCCCCCCCCACTGCTGCACCTTGTTGCTAGGACTTGGCATGACCCCAATCTCTGTACACAGCTCTTTAACCATGTGATTGGCTGTGTCCAATCACAGCAGGTCACATGTAAACATGGAAATGCCGGTAATCGGTATGAGGAGTGTGAGGACAGGAGAGCTGATCAGCTGCCTCTCCTTCCAAGGGACTTATAGACAAATAATCAGGACACTGATCATCACTGCCCTGATTACAATAAAGTGCCACCAGGGCCAGCAATCAGTGCCCATTAGTGATTCCAGTCAGTGCTGGCTATCAGTGCAGCCTATCCGTGCTGCCCATCATTGCCACATATCAATGCCTGTCTGTGCCATCTCATCAGTGCACATCAGTGCAGCCTCATCAGTGAAAGAGAAATTACTTATTTACAAATTCACTGACAGAAACAAAGAAATAATTTTTTTTTAAATTTAGTCTTTTTTTAGTAAAAAAAAAAACAGTGATTACATACCACCAAAAGAAAGCTCTATTTGTGTTAAGAAAATTTCACAGGGTTAGTCAGGCCCGGACTGGGACAAATAATAGGCCCAGGCATTTTAGCTTGAACAGCCCATACCAGGCACAGACTGACAACTCATGGGGCCCCGGGGCAATAAGAGATCATGGGCCCCCTGTGCCCCTGCACACACTCAACGCTGTACCCAAATAAAATCTATGTCCTTTATTTCCCACAAATAAAGCTTTCTTTTGGAGGTATTTGATCACCTCTGCGTCCCTTTCTTTTGGGCTATAAACAAAGATAGACAATTAAAAAATATATACACATATATATATATATATATATATATATATATATATATATTTATTTATATTACTTTCTGCTATAAAACATTTGTAAAAAATCAAAAATATGTATTCTGCTACGTTTTTGGTAAAAAAAAAAATTGTGATCAGTCCTAAAAATATGCACTGTCACTGTACTAATGACACTGGCTGGGAAGAGGTTAAACATCTAGGGGCGATCAAAGGGTTAAATGTGTGTCTAGCCTGTGTTTGTGTATACTGTGGCACTTTTACTAAGGGAAGTCATGGATTTTATTCCCTGCTTTGCAGGTAAAAAAAATCTATTATTTCCCCACTGACAGAACAGAGCTCTGCCTTGTTTACACAGGCAGGGCTCTGTCCTGTGTAAATTCATGATGATCGGCGGGTGCATCTGGTGATCGACATCTGCTGCGTTTAGTCACGAGCCACCATATATCTATGTCTAGGAGGGAGAGAGAGCGATGGAAAAGAAGGAGAGAGGTGGAGGAAGGAGAGAGAGAGAGGGGAAAGAGGGGGTTATGAGAGAGGGGGAGAGAGAAGGAGAGGGGGTTGAGAGGGATTGTGAGAGAAGGGGATTTAGGTAGGGGGAGGGAGAGAGGGGAGTAGTGAGAGAGGAGAAGGGGGAGAGGAGTGTAGGAAAACGGGGGTTGTGAGAGAGGGGGGTTTAGGAAGTGGGAGAGGGGGAGGGGGTGTAGGCAATGGGGCTGGGGTAGTGAGGGAGGGGGGTGTAGGAAGAGGAAGTAGTGAGAGAGGGGAGAGAGAGAAGGGGAGAGGGGTGTAGGAAGAGGGGGTAGTGAGAGAGGGGGGGTGGGGGTGTAGGAAGAGGGGGGAAGTGAGAGAGGGGAGAGGGGTGTAGGAAGAGGGGGTAGTGAGAGAGGGGGTGGGGGTGTAGGAAGAGGGGGGGAGTGAGAGAGGGGGTGTAGGCAGTGGGGGTAGTAAGAGAGGGGGGTGTAGAAAGTGGGAGGTAGTGAGAGAGGGGGAGAAGGAGAGAGAAGGAGAGGGGAGAGGGGGTGTAGGAAGAGGGGGGTCATGAGAGAGGGGGTTTAGGAAGTGGGGAGTAGTGAGAGAGGGGGAGGGGGTGTAGGCAGTGGGGGGTAGTGAGAGAGGGGGAGGGGGTGTAGGAAGTGGGGGATCAGTATATCTCCCCCACCCACATACACAGGTCTCCTCTCAGAGTGGTCTCTCCCCTGTCCATGTCACACTCCAGTTCTCAGCTGCTCGCCGGTCCCTCCTCCCATCGTCACATCCAATAACACTTACCTAGTCCAGAAAGAGTCCTCCTCCTCCCCGGGCTCTCTCGGTCCCTCCTCCCACCATCACATCCAATAACACTTACCTAGTCCAGGAAGTGTCCTCCTCCTCCCGGCTCTCTCAGTCCCTCTCTCTCCTCTCAGGACCAGGAGCCCATTGATGCCACCCATCCTGCAGCCAAATCCATCCTGCCCCGTCCACCCAGGAGCCTCTTATAGGTCCCCCTACTGGCTGCGGCCCTCGGGCACTCGGACCAAGAGCCTCCACTCCTGGGGGCGGGCCTTGCCCTGGTCACCGAGCAACCACGGCTGGCACTCGCTCGGAAGGGGGTGAAAGTACCCAGTAGGCAAGGGGTTAACCACTTACAGACCGGAACATTTTTCCCCTTAATGACCAGGCCATTTTTTGCGATACGGCACTTCGTCTCTTTAACTGACAATTGCGCAGTTGTGCCATTCTGTACCAAAATAAAATTGAGGTAGTTTTTTACCACAAATAGAGCTTTCTTTTGGTGGTATTTGATCAACTCTACAGTTTTTATTTTTTGCGCTATAACCAAAAAAAGAGCGACAATTTTGAAAAAAATTCACAATTCTTTTACTTTTTGCTATAATAAATATCCCCAAAAATATATAAAAAAACATTTTTTTCCTCAGTTTAGGCCGATACGTATTCTTCTACATATTTTTGGTAAAACAAATTTTTATCATGACTGCGACATTATGGCGAACACATCGGACATTTTTTACATTATTTTGGGATCATTCACATTTATACATCGATCAGTGCTATAAAAATGCACTGATTACTGTGTAGATGTGACTGGTAGTGAATGGGGTTAATCAGTAGGGGGCGCTAAAGGGGTTAAGTGTGTCCTAGGGATGTGTTCTAACTGTGGGGGGATGGACTACGTGTGACACGACACTGATCACAGCTCCCGCTCACAGGGAGCAGAAGATCAGTGTCCTGTCATTAGACAGAACGGGGAAATCCTCGTTTACATCAGCATTTCCCCGTTCTTCCTCTCCATGAGACGATCGTGGGACTCCCAGCGGACATCGAGTCTGCGGGACCCAAGGTCACACTCACGGGCACCCACAATGCCACGTCTTAAAGGGGACGTATATATACGTCCATATGCCCAGCCGTGCCATTCTGCCGACGTATATCGGCGGTCGGCAAGTGGTTAAAGTGCATCCAATATTTCATAAAAAAATTAAATGAAAAGAAATATTTTGAAAAAGTGCAGTAAAGTCCTTATAAATGAGTAGTCCAATATTCAGAAAGGTGCAAGCAGTGAAGACGGTGAAGAAATAATCCCTTGGTGTATTCTCATGAGTGAAATGGCTGACACCACACCACTGTGCTCACAGGACTCTCACCTCATGGACATATAACATATGCCTTAGATCATCATCCAGTAAAACAACGATCACCACCACTTCCAGGATCCAGGGTCACCAATATGCCTCTTCCCAAAAAGATTCCGCCCCTCATTCAAGGTAATCCGTTTCACATATAAGGTATATCGGCCTCCAATAGTGTATTGCCATTACAAAAGAATTTATTAGACTTAAAAATGCCCGCTTACATCAATATAATAAAAGATGTGCCAATGAAAGACAAACAAACCGTGTTCATGCCACCTCTCACATCACTTCCGGTCCGCTGTATAATCCAGTCACACCCTATGCGTTACATCACGTCAAGTGCCTTCCTCAGGGGCTGGGCTGGGATTGTTTCTAACTGTATGGGGGCTGGGCTGATTGGAGGAGGAGAGATATTGCTGTTCCTAATCACTAGAAACAGCAGATCTATCTCTAACTCTCCTGTCAGAACGGGGATCCGTCTGATTACATTGACAGATCCCTGTTCTGGCTCTCTGAGGAGCGGACATTGCGGCCACCGGCCAGGTGGATCAGGTCCCCGACCGTACAGCAGGAGCGCACGCTATGACTCCTTAATGGAGCCGACGTACACCTACGGTGATTTGCGGCAACGTGCCGGCCTGACGCCATATAATGATGGCGGCTGGTCGGCAAGTGGTTAATATAAAAGTTTTTTTCCCCATGACTCCCAGGTAAAATCCCCATATATCCTACTTCTGGGTATATTTATTAGTATATATATATATATATATATGATATAAGATATATTACTTTCACTATTTCACAGTATAAATGAATCCCTTATAGTAGTGATTATCTGCTGTTTTTGTACTATAAAGGAATTTTTTTTAACCCCATCATAACAGATGATTAAACAAAATCATGCTGCTGCTACTAAATGTCCTATGCTGGCCATACACGGATCGATTATTGGACGAGAATATTCACACAAATATTTGTATGAAAATTATTTGTACATTCGATGAATGGACGAGTGTAGTTCGAAAATTCCACTTAATTTTAACAATCAATTATAAAATGAATGTAACTTCTGACCACAAACCACATACACGATGTGAAAATTTGTTCGATGGAGAAAAGTTTTTTGTTCTGCTCCTTCAAATTTTCCCGTCACTGTGGTGGAAAATGAACGCCGATTTGACCCCACTAATAGTTAGAAAATTGGATGAATGTTTTTTTAAAAGAAAAATGAGTTTGTGTTCGGCCAGCATAAGTGACATCAGGTGCAGGGAGCTTGTACCCACCTACCTGTCTATGACAAGGGAGTCTGTCATCCATCATATTATATTACACTCCTGTCTGATCATCTGCAAAACAGCGTTTTACCTCTTTTTTACATTTTAATAATGTTGATCTCTGATTCTGATATGTAGCAGATTCTCCCTCTAATAATACACCTATTTGTCTGTTATTCTCAGAGTGGATTAAATATCCAACTATATATCTGGACATTTATATTTACCGCTGTATATAGATATTCAAGAATATTAACTCAATTATACACCAACCTTTTTTGGAGGTTTTTATCCAATTATTCGATTTAATCAAAATAATAATCGGCCAACTAATCAATTCTGAAAATAATCATTAGTTGCCGCCCTACAGAGACCCATTTACTAGTTACCTTGAGGGGGAAATTGTAAGATCCTCAGAGACAAAGCTGCCTGATGAGGGCGGAGTCCTGGTTTAGGGGAACCAATCTGCTCATGTCTAGTAATAATCTTTTTATTTCTATTTTAGTAGATGGACGGGAGATGAGGAAAACCTCAGAGGATTGTCTCACTTTGTCTCCAGACTGTAAAGTAGAAGATGAGGACATCACACAGTATAGTCCAGGAGAAAACCTGACTACCTCAAATGTCCATCCGGCACCACACAGTGTAGATGGACCATCGTATTCCTCTTATCCTGAGGAACCTCAGACTGTGCGGGACGGTGCCGTCCTTCCAACAGAGAAGAGCTTTTCCTGTACTGAGTGCGGGAAGTGTTTCCCTTTTAAATCCCATCTTCTTGTGCATATAAGATCTCACACAGGAGAGAAGCCGTATTCCTGTCCTGAGTGTGGGAAATGTTTTTTTAGTGAAGTCCCATCTTTCCTCACATCAGAGATCTCACACGGGGGAGAAGCCGTATTCCTGTCCTGAGTGTGGAAAATGTTTTTCATTGAAGTCCAGTCTTTCCAAACATCAGAGATCTCACACAGGGGAGAAGCCGTATTTCTGTCCTGAGTGCGGGAAATGTTTCTCACGGAAGTCCAATCTTTACACTCATCAGAGATTACACACGGGGAAGAAGCCGTATTCCTGTCCTGAGTGCGGGAAATGTTTTTCAATGAAGTCCCATCTTAACACACATCTGAGATCTCACACGGGGGAGAAGCCGTATTCCTGTCCTGTGTGCGGGAAATGTTTTTCACAGAAGGTCAGTCTTTACACACATCAGAGATCTCACATGGGGGAGAAGCCGTATTCCTGCCCTGAGTGTGGGAAATGTTTCTCACTGAAGTCCAATCTTTACACACATCAGAGATCTCACACAGGGGAGAAGCCATATTCCTGTCCTGAGTGTGGGAAATGTTTCTCACGAAAGTCCCATCTTAACACACATCTGAGATCTCACACGGGGGAGAAGCCGTATTCCTGTCCTGAGTGCGGGAAATGTTTTTCAGTGAAGTCCCATCTTAACACACATCTGAGATCTCACACGGGGGAGAAGCCGTATTCCTGTCCTGAGTGTGGGAAATGCTTTTCACAGAAGTCCGATTTTTCCACACATCAGAGATCTCACACGGGGGAGAAGCCGTATTCCTGTCCTGAGTGTGGGAAATGTTTTTCAAAAAGTCCCATCTTTCCAAACATCAGAGATCTCACATGGGGGAGAAGCCGTATTCCTGTCCTAAGTGAGGGAATTGTTTCTCACTGAAGTCCTGTCTTCCTGTACATCAGGGATCCCACACAACCCTTGAGGTGTATTAGTGCTTTGAGTGCGGGAAATGTCTTCTATATGAATGTTCCTGGACATCACAGCTCTCATGTGGGGAAGAAGCACACTTTGATATACACCTTAGATATACTCCATGGCTGATCTTCATCATGGATGAAACAGTTGATAAGGAGATCAGAGATCACCAAAGACATGGATGAAGTGTTGTACCGTGTTGCCATTGATAGCAGGAGAAAAAAAAATGGAGTCATTACCTCTCATTGTCTGAGTACATTTTGTGGTGGAAGATTTCACAAACACTTAGAGGTCTGTTTAAAAACAATAGTTGAACGGTTATGACCGCCATTCGCCCAGCCATGATGAATATTGGCCATATTTTATTTCATACTCGGATTTACTTGACTCCATCTAATGACCATAATGCAGTATTGCACTAATTGAGGTATTTCAGGAAAAATATCAGATTATGGCCACTAGATGGAGCTGTTGATTATAGGAAATCACTGTGCTAGGTCACAGCCAGAAATTATAACAGCTGGATGAATGATTGTCACATTAGTCCAATACATTTTTTGAAAAATAGACCTCTTAGTCTCCTTCATCAGACATGTCTTCATACTAATACCTGAGATCATACTCATACACTTATCAGTACAGTACACACTGAAGGATAGGACTTAAATAAGCCAACACTATTAGACTAACCCTTAAATTAAAATGAGAAATACTATGTTTGGACTTTAGATGGCGCTAAGTATAATAGCAATTATCTCCAGCTAGTGGCAAATGTAGTATTTTCTATTTTAAATCAATGAAAATTATTTGCCCAGCAAATAGCCAATTAAACTCCATTTTCCCCTCATTCACACAGAAGGAATGTACATGTATTTTCATTGGGTGAATTATTATGTAAATTATTTATGAATAGACCCCTAAATGTCAGGAGACGTTTATATAAAGATGGGAAGTATGTAGCAGATAAATGAATAGACCTCCTAGCCATGTTATTACCAGGCTGCAGCTAGGGGGAGCTCTAATGTTTAGAGTGTGACCACAGCAGAGTGATCCAATCTAGCTCACATTAACCCTTTCACTGCCAGAGCTGGTTTTCCATTATTTTTGCACACATGGTAAAATGCAGATTTTGGGCCTGAAGATTAGCTAAAACCCCCAAACATATATTTTCTGAAAGCAGAGGCCCTGGAGAATAAAATGGTGGTAATTGTTAAGGTGTTCCTCGTACACAAATGTCACCTTCATATCCGGGTTTATTTTCTACTTTCCCCCATTTTCTATGGTGTGATCTTTTCTACAATACTTTGTTATAATAATGTAACACGTTGTGTATTGTATTGTACACAAATTAATAAAGTCTATGGGACACGAACATGAAAAATCAAAAGTCCTAATTTTAAAGGGTTATATGCAAGTTATTGTCATAAAAAGGGGACATGTATCAATGCAAAACAAAGTTTTTAAAAACTTTTTTCGGGAGCAGTGATTTTAATAATACTTAAAGTGAATTTCGTACCTGGGGGTGTGTATAGTATGCCTGTAAAGTAGCGCATTTTTCCCGTGTTTATAACGATCCGAGAGCAAAATTACATTTCTAAAGGAAAAAAAGTAATTTATAGTACTAGCGCTAGTGCCGGCTATTAATGAATCGTCGGTCCCGACAATTCACATAAAAGTCATTGAAAGTCATTGAAAAATAAAAATGCGTGCGGGTGCCCCCAAAAATTTTTACCAGACCCTTTAGGTCTGGTATGGATATTAAGGGGAGCTCCGCGCTGAAATGAAAAAGGAATAGCGTGGGGTTCCCCCAAAAATCCACACCAGACCCTTATCCGAGCATGCAACCTGGCAGGCCGCAGGAAAAGAGGGGGGACGAGAGAGCTGCCCCCCTCTCCTGAACCGTACCAGGCCCTCAACATGGGGAGGATGTTGATGGGGACAAGGGCCTCATCCCCACAACCCTTGCCTGGTGGTTGTGGGGGTCTGCGGGAGGGGGGCTTATGGGAATCTGGAAGCCCCCTTTAACAAGGGGACCCCCAGATCCCACCCCCCTGTTTGAAATGGTAACGGTACATTGTACCCCTACCATTTCATAAAAAGAAAGTGTCAAAATGGTAAAAAAAAACAACACACCGTGGGAGAAGTACTTTAGTAAAAATAAAAAAGAGATTCCAGCGATGTAATCCAATAAATCCATGCTCCTACTCCAGCGATGTAATCCAATTCTCGATCTCCAGCGATGGATGATCTCCAGCGAATCCAGCGAGGAACACGCACAGGATCCAATGACGCAGCGTCAGCTTGACACTTCTTATGTAGATAAGGGCAGGGCCACCCGTCATGTGACCCTGTCCCCCTCTGACAAGGGGAAACGCAGGGTTTCCCAGTGACGTGTGCGTGTGACCCCACCCCCCTCTGATGCAACGGGAATCCTGCGTTGCATCAGAGGGGGCGGGGTCACCCGCACATGTCACTGGGAAACCCCAGCATTTCCCCATTGTCAGAGGGAGACGGGGTCACGTGACGTTTTTTTTTAGACAGATTTTGTCCGAAACTTGTGTTGCACAAACACGGTCGGACAAAGTTTTGGAAAATCCGATCATTCCGAACGAGGTGACATACAAATGTACGACAGGACTACATACAGGGCAGTAGCCAATAGCTTTCATCTTCAAATTTCTTCTGAGCATGTGTGGCACTTTGTGCGTCGGAATTCTCTACACACGATCGGAAAAAGTCAGATCGGATTATGTTATCGGAAAATTTTAGATCCCGCTCTCAAATTTTTTCCGTCGGAATGTCCGACGGAAAAAGCCCACACATGATCGGATTTTCCGACAACATAATCCGATCAGACTTTTTCCATCGGAATATCCGACCGTGTGTGTGGGGCATTAGAAATGTAAATTAGAAAACACGGGAAACATGCGCTTTACAGGCATACTATAGACCAGTGTTTCTCAACTCCAGTCCTCAACGCCCCAACAGGTCATGTTTTCAGGCTTGCCATTATTTTGCACAGGTGATTTGATCAGTTTCACTGCCTTAGTAATTACTACAGCCGTTTCATCTGAGGAAAATCCTGAAAACATGACCTGTTGGGGCGCCTTGAGGACTGGAGTTGAGAAACACTGCTATAGACACCCCCCAGGTATGAAATCTAAAGGAATATTTCACTTTTATTGTTTCACTTTAAGCATTATTAAATCACTTCTCCCGAAAAAAGGAAAAAGGAGACAAAGGAAAATCATTCATGAGACTGCCATACTGCTTTTGATTCACTTGATTTTATGATTTTTTGTATGCTTTGTACTATACGGGTTTAATTCCCTGCTTGTACCAACGTTTATGCCCCACATTCAATAAATTAGTGGCGGATTTACACTATTGGATTTTCCTTTGTCTCCTTTTTCCTTTTTTGTACCTACTGCTGGTGCCACACGCCACTGTGGACCACCTGGTTTACATACCAGTGTTCCCTTGCAAGACCCCGGAAGACCATTCTGGTGATCCACCTTTTATTGGGAAACGTGCTGTCTGCATCCAGCTCCTGGCTTTCCATGCGCCATCTGAAGGAATAACCTTAAGCCTTACAGACCCACTGCCGTATGGTAGGTGGGTCCAACATCGCTGGTAAGCGTACCCATTTCACACTTATGTTCGTTGGAAGGTCCCTGTATATTCTTGTGTGTATATACATCAGATTCCATAATCACAGGGATTATTGGTCATCTCAACATTCCATATGAAAGGGTGTCCAGTCACATTTGAGAAGTTTTTTGAACAAAGACTTTTATCACTACCACATTGTTGATACTTTACAAAGTTTATTTGAATAGAGACTTTATTATTTCCACACATGGTTTTGTATCAGAATATTTATGTATTTCCTCACTGTGGATTTAATTATTTTCACCGTTTGATAATCACTTTTTTCGATAGCGCTACACATTATTTTTATATGCTTATTTGACTTTGTTTGTTAGGGTGTTGGCTGCTTTCACATTTATTTTTTCACATTATTTATTTTTATTGGGTTAGCGCAGTGTTTCCACATTAAACCTTTAAAATTAGCACTTTTAATTTCTTCCATAGACTTTTAAAGGGTGTTCCGCAGCTTTTGAATTTGCTGCGAACACCCCAAATTGTTCACTATTCAGCGAATGGGCGAACAACAACTCATGTTTGACCCGAACAGACAGCCCATCCTTACTCACAAACACAGAAATATCCTCTTCCTCTTTATGCTTTGTCTGTATAAAATCAGTAAGCGTCTGATCAGAGTCACGGTGCTTCCATAAGCATCTGTCAAAACACCAATATATTCTTGAGCACTGGTACTCACATGAGTGTCCTTGTAAACTCTAATGATAATGGATGCTGATGGTCTTCAGCTTTCCATGATGCGCTGTTCTTTCTTTTCCTCTGAGCAGGTCCATTCCTCTATCACTTGTTGTGCAAAATCTTTCCACACCTCAAAGCTTACTTCACCAGCGGGGGCAGGGAGCACCCCTGAAAAAGCCTTCAATTTGCGTTAAGAATCGGCATGTAAATTCTGACCGATGACTTCAGTGACTTTTAGCAGCAGGTGCTCAATATTTTTTTCCTGCTTAGCGGCTGTAGCAGTCAACAGATTTTCTCCTGATGAAGCCGTTGTATTCAATGGTTCACACTTTACAGGCAGGGCTGGTAACTTCCGCCTTACTGGAGGTGAGATTACTGGAAATACTACAGCACAACCAATTACATCAGCCCCCTTTGGATATGTGCAAAAGGGCCCTTTAACTGGATTTAAATCCACCTCACTGAGACAGAGATAATGGGTATACAGTTCATAACTCTCATCTTCCTCTCTTTTATCCACAAGAGATGCCGACTGCAAGGTTTTATTTGCTTGTAGCGCCCCCTACAGTCTATGGGGGCTCATAGTGTTAGGTACACAGGAAATAGCAAATGTCCTTTTAGGTGGAAGTCCCTCTTCCAGGGCCCACTGCCTCACAACTTCTGTTGAGAACAGTGACATGGTTGTTCCTTAATGTCCTGATCCAAGATATTTATCTCAGCAGTGCCTCCAATTGTAGCACTTTTCTTCTCTCTCTCTGTGGCTACTGAGGTATGATGGCGCCACCTGTATAGTATTTAGGAGCAGAGTCTTCATTATCAGTGTGATCAGGACAGGATCTCTAACAAGCGCAGGGCCTCCACTCAATTGGGGCTTGTGAATAGCAAGTGAAATCCCAATTGAGAAATATATCTTCACATAGACAGTAATCCACACAGCATTGTATGTGAAAGTCCATGTATTGAAGAAATAACATTCAGTGAACCATCCAACATAAAGTATTTTCCAAACAGGAACATGTCTCTCTCTCCACCCACTTACCCACAAAACCCCTCGCCATAGACATGGGAACTGTCAAAAAATTTGTTTCGTTTCGTGTTCTTACTTGGAGAGATCTCCACCACCATTTCTTTGTAAACATTATGCAAAAAAAAATTCATAATGAGTGGTGAAGAGTGTGGGTAAATAGCTGTGCCACCCAAAAAAAATTTATATAAAGAAATTCCGTTCGAATTCGTACGAAATACGAAATTCGTACGTATTTCGGACGAATCGTAATTTTTTTTACGAATCGTTAGTAAAGTTACGAATCGTTACGAATCGTTACGAATCGTTACGAATCGTTAACGCGGCTAATGAATTGTTGGTTCTCATAACACAGAGAACAATTCGAATCCAACTACAAATATCGAATTTCAATTTCAAGTTACGAATCGTTACGAATCGTTATGAATAGTTACGAATCGTTACGAATCGTTATGAATAGTTACGAATCGTTAGTAAATCCAACTACCAATATCGAATTTCAACTAATTTGAACGAAATTATTATAGCAGATATAACGAATGAATTCGAATGACAAAGTGTCATTTTTGCAGAAAAAAAAAAAAGCGTAGGGGTCCCCCCAAATTCAATAACCAGGCCCTTCAGGTCTGGTATGGATATTAAGGGGGACCCCAGCCAAAAAAAAAAAAAAAAAAATGGCGTGGGGTCCCCCCCAAATATCCATACCAGACCCTTCAGGTCTGGGATGGATTTTAAGGGGAACCCCGGCCAAAAAAAAAAAAAAAAAATGGCGTGGGGTCCCCCTCAAAATCCATACCAGACCCTTTATCCGAGCACGCAACCTGGCAGGCCGCAGGAAAGGAGGGGGGGACGAGAGCGGCCCCCCCTCCCGCCTGAACCGTACCAGGCCACATGCCCTCAACATTGGGAGGGTGCTTTGGGGTCCCCCCCAAAGCACCTTGTCCCCATGTTGATGAGGACAAGGGCCTCATCCCCACAACCCTGGCCGGTGGTTGTGGGGGTCTGCGGGCGGGGGGCTTATCGGAATCTGGAAGCCCCCTTTAACAAGGGGACCCCCAGATCCCCGCCCCCCCCCCTGTGTGAAATGGTAAGGGGGTACAAAAGTACCCCTACCATTTCACCAAAAAAGTGGCAACAATGGTAAAAATGACAGGAGACGGTCTTTGACAATTCCTTTATTAAAATCTTCTTTCTTCTTTCTTCTGGTCTTCCTTCTTCATCTTCTCCTTCCGGCATCTTCTTCCATCTTCTTCCATCTTCTTCTTCCTTCGATTCGCTTCTTCTTCCTCCGGTCTTCTCGTCCTTCTCGTCCGGCGTCGTCCTTCTCGTCCGGCATCGTCGTCTCTTCTCGCAGGCCGCTCCTCGCAATGGGAGGCTCCCGCTCTGTGAGGCTCCGCTCCGGGTGACAGGTCTTTTATAACGAAGGCACCTGGTGACCCCGCCCCCTCTGACGCACGGGGACGTCATGTGGAATTCCCTATGGCTTTCCCCATGACGTCAGAGGGGGGGCGGGGTCACCAGGTGCCTTCGTTATACAAGACCTGTCACCCGGAGCGGAGCCTCACAGAGCGGGAGCCTCCCATTGCGAGGAGCGGCCTGCGAGAAGAGACGACGATGCCGGACGAGAAGGACGACGCCGGACGAGAAGGACGAGACGACCGGAGGAAGAAGAAGCGAATCGAAGGAAGAAGACGATGGAAGAAGAAGATGCCGGAAGGAGAAGATGAAGAAGGAAGACCAGAAGAAAGAAGAAAGAAGATTTTAATAAAGGAATTGTCAAAGACCGTCTCCTGTCATTTTTACAATTTTTGACACTTTTTTGGTGAAATGGTAGGGGTACTTTTGTACCCCCTTACCATTTCACACAGGGGGGGGGGCGGGATCTGGGGGTCCCCTTGTTAAAGGGGGCTTCCAGATTCCGATAAGCCCCCCGCCCGCAGACCCCCACAACCACCGGGCACGGTTGTGGGGATGAGGCCCTTGTCCTCATCAACATGGGGACAAGGTGCTTTGGGGGGGACCCCAAAGCACCCTCCCAATGTTGAGGGCATGTGGCCTGGTACGGTTCAGGCGGGAGGGGGGGCCGCTCTCGTCCCCCCCTCCTTTCCTGCGGCCTGCCAGGTTGCGTGCTCGGATAAGGGTCTGGTATGGATTTTATGGGGGACCCCACGCCATTTTTTTGGGTAGGGTTCCCCTTAAAATCCATCCCAGACCTCAAGGGTCTGGTATGGATTTTGAGGGGGACCCTACGCCATTTTTTTTTTTTTTTTTTTGGCTGGGGTCCCCCTTAATATCCATCCCAGACCTGAAGGGCCTGGTTATTGAATTTGGGGGGACCCCTACGCTTTTTTTTATCAATGACTTCAATGAATGACTGTTCTCTGTATTACGGATCCAACAATTCATTTGCCGGCAAATAGCTGCGAGTGATTTTAAATAGTTTTTTTTTTCCTGCAAAAATGACACTGCAGGAACAGTTCTCTATATTAGATATACTGAATCTCGAAGCATTCGAAGCATTCGTTATATCCGCTATTATAATTTCTTTCATATTAGTTGAAATTAGATATTTGTTAGTTACAATACAACATTCGAATTGTTCTCTGTATTACGGGAATCGGCAATTAGCCGCGAGTGATTTTAAATGTCTTTTTTTCCTGCAAAAATGACACATTGTACAGAGAGAGTTCTAAACACGGGAAACATGCCCCCCTTCATAGACATACTATAGACTATATAGTATATAGAAGGGCGCATGTTTCCCGTGTTTAGAACTCTCACTGTACAATGTGTCATTTTTGCAGGGAAAAAAAAAAATATTTAAAATCACTCGCGGCTAATTGCCGATTCCCGTAATACAGAGAACAATTCGAATACAACAACTAACAAATATGTAATTTCAACTAATATGAAAGAAATTATAATAGCGGATATAACGAATGCTTCGAATGCTTCGAGATTCAGTATATCTAATATAGAGAACTGTTCCTGCAGTGTCATTTTTGCAGGAAAAAAAAACTATTTAAAATCACTCGCGGCTATTTGCCGGCAAATGAATTGTTGGATCCGTAATACAGAGAACTGTCATTCATTGAAGTCATTGATAAAAAAAATGCGTAGGGGTCCCCCCAAATTCAATAACCAGGCCCTTCAGGTCTGGGATGGATATTAAGGGGGACCCCCAGCCAAAAAAAAAAAAAAAAATGGCGTAGGGTCCCCCTCAAAATCCATACCAGACCCTTGAGGTCTGGGATGGATTTTAAGGGGAACCCTAGCCAAAAAAAATGGCGTGGGGTCCCCCATAAAATCCATACCAGACCCTTATCCGAGCACGCAACCTGGCAGGCCGCAGGAAAGGAGGGGGGGACGAGAGCGGCCCCCCCTCCCGCCTGAACCGTACCAGGCCACATGCCCTCAACATTGGGAGGGTGCTTTGGGGTCCCCCCCAAAGCACCTTGTCCCCATGTTGATGAGGACAAGGGCCTCATCCCCACAACCGTGCCCGGTGGTTGTGGGGGTCTGCGGGCGGGGGGCTTATCGGAATCTGGAAGCCCCCTTTAACAAGGGGACCCCCAGATCCCGGCCCCCCCCCTGTGTGAAATGGTAAGGGGGTACAAAAGTACCCCTACCATTTCACCAAAAAAGTGTCAAAAATTGTAAAAATGACAGGAGACGGTCTTTGACAATTCCTTTATTAAAATCTTCTTTCTTCTTTCTTCTGGTCTTCCTTCTTCATCTTCTCCTTCCGGCATCTTCTTCCATCTTCTTCTTCTTCTTCGATTCGCTTCTTCTTCCTCCGGTCTTCTCGTCCTTCTCGTCGGCGTCGTCCTTCTCGTCCGGCATCGTCGTCTCTTCTCGCAGGCCGCTCCTCGCAATGGGAGGCTCCCGCTCTGTGAGGCTCCGCTCCGGGTGACAGGTCTTGTATAACGAAGGCACCTGGTGACCCCGCCCCCCCTCTGACGTCATGGGGAAAGCCATAGGGAATTCCACATGACGTCCCCGTGCGTCAGAGGGGGCGGGGTCACCAGGTGCCTTCGTTATAAAAGACCTGTCACCCGGAGCGGAGCCTCACAGAGCGGGAGCCTCCCATTGCGAGGAGCGGCCTGCGAGAAGAGACGACGATGCCGGACGAGAAGGACGACGCCGGACGAGAAGGACGAGAAGACCGGAGGAAGAAGAAGCGAATCGAAGGAAGAAGAGAATGGAAGAAGATGGAAGAAGATGGAAGAAGATGCCGGAAGGAGAAGATGAAGAAAGGAAGACCAGAAGAAGAAGAAAGAAGATTTTAATAAAGGAATTGTCAAAGACCGTCTCCTGTCATTTTTACCATTTTTGCCACTTTTTTGGTGAAATGGTAGGGGTACTTTTGTACCCCCTTACCATTTCACACAGGGGGGGGGCGGGATCTGGGGGTCCCCTTGTTAAAGGGGGCTTCCAGATTCCGATAAGCCCCCCGCCCGCAGACCCCCACAACCACCGGCCAGGGTTGTGGGGATGAGGCCCTTGTCCTCATCAACATGGGGACAAGGTGCTTTGGGGGGGACCCCAAAGCACCCTCCCAATGTTGAGGGTATGTGGCCTGGTACGGTTCAGGCGGGAGGGGGGGCCGCTCTCGTCCCCCCCTCCTTTCCTGCGGCCTGCCAGGTTGCGTGCTCGGATAAAGGGTCTGGTATGGATTTTGAGGGGGACCCCCACGCCATTTTTTTTTTTTTTTTTGGCCGGGGTTCCCCTTAAAATCCATCCCAGACCTGAAGGGTCTGGTATGGATATTTGGGGGGGACCCTACGCCATTTTTTTTTTTTTTTTTTTTGGCTGGGGTCCCCCTTAATATCCATACCAGACCTGAAGGGCCTGGTTATTGAATTTGGGGGGACCCCTACGCTTTTTTTTTTTTTTTATATCAATGAATGACTGTTTTTTAAATAGCTTTTTTTTCTGCAAAAATGACACTTTGTCATTCGAATTCATTCGAATGCATTCGAATTCATTCGAATGCATTCGAATTCATTCGTTATATCTGCTATAATAATTTCGTTTGAATTAGTTGAAATTTGATATTGGTAGTTGGATTCGAATAATTTGGAGCTGAAATTCGTAAACGGAATTTTTCCCTGCAAAAATGACACTTTCGAATCATTTCAAATTCGAATTCATTCGAATTCATTCGAATTCATTCGAATTCATCGTCGAATCATTCGGCGACGAAATTCGTAAACGGAATTTCGTATTCCGTACGGAATTCGTGAAAAAAAAAAAAAATTCGTACTACAGATTCGTAAATTCGTACGAATTTCGAAAAATTCGTACGAATTACGAATTCGTACGAAACGAATCGCACATGTCTAATATATATAGGTGGATTGAAACTATAGACAAACACGCCAAATAGGGCATATGTGTATAAAATATCACATAAAAAACTAATCAGACATCAATTGGGTTATTCGGAGAAGTCCATAACATATCTGGAATCAAATAATTTCTTTTAAAGAAAGCTTGAAAGCTTGATGTCGGATTCAGTTGCAAACCAGAAGGTATAAAGAAATACGGTACGCTTACCACATCCGGTGGACCCACTAACCGGTGGTGAGGGGTCAAACGAGCTCTAGATTTTAAGGCTTACGCCTATGCTGGGTAGATGCTTGAAGTGAGGCTCAGCCGGAGATGTCACTCCCCACTCACCAAACGCCAATGGATCACCAGAACGCAATCAGCAGTTAAACTTTCACCACCGCGCGCAGATCATCTCAGCATGTGGAGGTATATGGATAAAGAAAAAAAGAGAGAGAGGGCCTCCTCATCGTGTAAAAAGTCCAGGCAAGGACTCAATTTATTGCTAAAAAGTTGCATTTGCTTCCGGAATACATTCCAATAAAAATATTTTTAAAAGCAAAACAAAAGCATAAAGACGCACTAGAGTCGGTATATATGCAAGGTTCTCCCGACGCGTTTCGTCTGATAAAGACTTCAAATGGGGCTCAATGATCAGACGAAACGCGTCGGGAGAACCTTGCATATATACCGACTCTAGTGCGTCTTTATGCTTTTGTTTTGCTTTTAAAAATATTTTTATTGGAATGTATTCCGGAAGCAAATGCAACTTTTTAGCAATAAATTGAGTCCTTGCCTGGACTTTTTACACGATGAGGAGGCCCTCTCTCTCTTTTTTTCTTTATCCATATACCTCCACATGCTGAGATGATCTGCGCGCGGTGGTGAAAGTTTAACTGCTGATTGCGTTCTGGTGATCCATTGGCGTTTGGTGAGTGGGGAGTGACATCTCCGGTTGAGCCTCACTTCAAGCATCTACCCAGCATAGGCGTAAGCCTTAAAATCTAGAGCTCGTTTGACCCCTCACCACCGGTTAGTGGGTCCACCGGATGTGGTAAGTGTACCGTATTCCTTTATACCTTCTGGTTTGCAACTGAATCCGACATCAAGAGGATACATGTTTCAAGCTTTCTTTAAAAGAAATTATTTGATTCCAGATATGTTATGGACTTCTCCGAATAACCCAATTGATGTCTGATTAGTTTTTTATGTGATATTTTATACACATATGCCCTATTTGGCGTGTTTGTCTATAGTTTCAATCCACCTATATATGCCAGTTTAGGGTGTTTGTCCCTATTTCTCATCTATAAGCCTTTCTTGGTATCACCCAGTATGGTATCACCCAACATGACTGTATGAATACCTGTATACCAGCACAATAGTCCATGTTTATTAATTTGTGCCTTTAAGATTTCAACTCTTTGCTGTTTCACCGTATTATTTGGTGCGGACCTCCATACCCATTAGGCTGTGATCGCCTCCATTTGCTTGTTAGAGCACGTGGCTCCCACCAAGATCACCATCACCGCTCGTTAAGAGCATCTGATTCCTACCGTGGTTATATGGTTCACACGTTTTAGCTATACACTATCACGCATCTTTAAGATTAGTACATTTATTCCATTGTCTAGCGTACATATCAGCGTCACCCTCTTCGCCCATGAAGATCGGTTGACTTGGCTGTTTTCACAAAGTGCACCAGACTAGTATTGTTTGTAAGTGTTACACGTTTTTCACGTAGTGCACATATGATTAATGTCCACACTTTTTTTTTCACATTATATTCGAACACCCAATAATGGCCGAGATTTAATATTTTCGTCTGTAATGAGTGCTCACATGTTTTATCTAGCGCCACACTTTTGCCTATATATATTCATAATGAGTGGACTGATATATATATATATATATATATATATATATATATATATATATAGTTATGATTTTTGATATATTTTTGCAATTTCTTCACCAAAAAGTTAAATTTCGGGAGTTTTATGTTTTTAACTTTGCCCTGTTAAACAAGACTGGTTATTATGAGACGTTTCTTGGGGCTGCAGTTCCTCTGAACTCCACAAGATGGTGATCTCACCTCTACCCAGATAGGAAGTCTCTATGGAATACAGACAGGAAGTGATGTCAGGTACACACAGGAAGTTCCGGGTGAGAGGTGAGTCGGGAGGAAGTAGCGAGGAGACGTTGCTGGAAGTGGCAGAAGACTAGGTAATAAGATCTTATGTTTTATTTACACCCAGTAACCCCCCCCCCCCCGTCATGTCCGTCCTTTTCCTCCATAGTCACTGTGATGTATTTTATCTCCAGCAGATGATGATACACACATATATAGTGTGGAAACCTAGATTAACCCCTTCAGGGGCAGAACATTTCCCCACTTATGGGGCCGGTGTTGTGTCGAATACTGTCCCCCATAGGATAGTGTCCGCCCTGTACGTGCCCTGTTACTAAGTGCTACCGTATGTCCACTTGGATTGTGGGGCTTGAACCTGGACTCAGTGCGCAGGCGCCGTTCATCTTCGTAGACTTTCGGAGTCTCCTTGTCCTCCGTACTGCGCAAGCGCTGCGCCTGCGCAGTACGGGACGGACACTATCCGATGGGGGGACAGTTTTGGCAGAACACCGGAACATTCTCTTAATTTTAGACATAAATTCTAGTAATATGGTCCTCTAAACAAACAGCACTGACAATAAATAGACAAGACAATGACCATCCTGACCATACATGGCCTACAAAGGGCAATTATTACACTACACAGGCTGTTGGTCTCTGATGGTCCTCTCACCCCACCTGCACATACTTTTCTGACCTCCTTAAAGGAGAAGTCCAGCCTGAGATCGCTTGGCTGGGCTTCTCCTATGGGTTACAGGAGTGCAATTTGTTTGGCACTATTGTGACCTGTTTTCAGCAGAGATCGGGCTGAAGTCGGCTCTCTGGTGACATCACTGGAATCAGTCCAGGCACCGCATCATCACGACAATGAAGTCTGGATCTTCCAGGTGCCTGGACTGATGGCCATCTCAGCCTCTCAGCGAGCCACTGAGAGACTGAGACGGGCACTCCCCGCCCCTCCACAGCTCCAGTGAGCGCGAGGGGCGGAGCTGTTTGAACCGAGCCATCGCAGATGTTAGATTGATCGGTTCTCAGTGAAGAGGTGTCGGGGGACCGATGCTGCATCCACCTAGGTAAGTATGAATCTGAAAGAAAAATAAATAAATCATACTTCTCTTTTAAAGGCCTTCTGTCAGCAAGTGAAGGAAGCCTTCACCTCACCATTTCACCGTTCTAAAAATATGTTGTAGGATACAAAATAGACCAAGAGAACAAACCCCTCCCCCCGCTGTCCTCCTACCAGCACTGAAATAAAAATCACACACCAGTAATGTGCACTACAAGGTCCAGCCCAACAGACAGCAGTCTATGGTAACAGCATGATGAGGACAAATGTTCATTCCAACATACAAGGGTCCTGCAGCTTGTCAGATAAAGATTCGGGAAGATCCAAGGAGCTCAAACAACAAAGAAATGACAGCGCGAGATCCTCATTAGAATGATGAAGTCATTTATTCCATAAAAACAAATAGTACACTTACATGTTAAAATCTTCATAATCAGCATAGATGGCAGATGGGTTGCTATTGGAGAGAACAAAACCGACTCCTCCTCCACAGTTCTGTAGTCCACCAGAAGGATCTCCCTGCTATCCAATCAGATCCCTTCTCTTACTGCAGAGAGTGACAGTGACATCACTCCGATCAGTCAGCAGGCTGCCGGAGATTGGAGCCTTGCAGCCGGAGTTCTGCCAATTATCCTGATTTAGCCAGCAACTCCGGACAAAAGTCAGCAAGTTCCCCTTCCTGGACATCATGATGACCCGACATTGTCCGCACAGCACTGCCTCAGAGCAAACAAGTCAAAGGAAGGATCGTATTTATCATTCCTTGTCTGCAGATCTAAAACCAATCAAATCCAGTTCAGAAACTAAACAAATCCAACAGAGAAAAGGGAATATCGGATCCAGCAGCCAAGAGGGTCCCACACCTCAAAAATGTAGCAAACAGTCCAAACTTAATCTGTTCCCATGGGGGGAGTAGTTCTTAAATGTACAGCAACCCTCCTATTACCCCCCTCACATCCACATCCTATTATTGTGTGACCAACACCATCCAAATAATTCTTACTTTCATTTCCCAAAGTTATCCGTCTACAAGGAGACCTGTATAGATCAAATGACGGCATCAATGAGGATGGAGGAGGACCGGAGTCACATGATTGAGAAGATACTAAACCTCACCCTGGAGATCATCTACCTGCTGACCGGAGAGGTGAGGAGGATTCTGGGAGGTCACATGACATCACTCTTATCTCTATTAATAAAACACAGACCTGACCGGAGAGGTGAGGAGGATTCTGGGAGGTCACATGACATCACTCTTATCTCTATTAATAAAACACAGACCTGACCGGAGGGGTGAGGAGGATTCTGGGAGGTCACATGACATCACTCTTATCGCTATTAATAAAACACAGACCTGACCGGAGAGGTGAGGAGGATTCTGGGATTCTAACATGATATTCCTATTTGTTCCTCAATACAGAGATTTCCTCTTGGGAAGTCAGGTGATCATATGACCATCACAGTGCCTCCATGTGACTCCCTAAAACCTGAGAGACACAACATGCAGAAGATTCTAGAAGTCACCAAGAAGATGATGGAGCTGCTGACAGGAGAGGTGAGCGGTGCTGGGAATTCTGGGACATTATCCAGTAACAGACAAGGGATGTGTCTGGATGGTGACTGTATCATTGTGTGTGTCAGGTTCCTATAAGGTGTCAGGATGTCACTGTCTATTTCTCCATGGAGGAGTGGGAGTATTTAGAAGGACACAAGGATCTCTACAAGGACGTCATGATGGACAATCAGCCGCCCCTCACATCACCGGGTAAGTCGAGACTTTATTGTAAAGGAGAGAGCAGTACGGAGGGTCCACCTAGATCCCCCATCATCTGATAAACACATAGAAACAATGTATTCAGTCAGTGTGTGTGTTTCCTACAGATGGATCCAGTAATGGGAACCCACCAGAGAGATGTCCCCATCCTCTGTATTCCCGAGATTCCACACAGGAAGATCACACCATCCCCCACCATCATCAGGTAGATGAGGAACAATCACTGATAGTATCATTAGGATCTGTACATTATCTGCATTGTTACCATTGATGTAATTTTTATTATATATTCAGAGTGGAAACCTGAGAGACTCTAAAGTTGAGGTTAAAGAAGAGATAAAAGAGGAGGATGATGAGGATGGGGTGATGGAGGAGTCAGAGTTTCTAAAAGAACACAAAGATCTGTACCAGGACACCATGGTGGAGTCATCCAGCTACAGAAACCCACCAGAGAGATGTCCCTGTCCTCTGTATTCCCGGGATTCCACACAGGAAGGTCACACCATCCCCCACTGTTACAAGGTTGGTGGGATGGATCATCTAGAACATGGACTCCTAGAGATGTGTGGATTTTTTGTGTGATGTCATAATAATAAATCTTATATCTTACAGATGATATTCTCTCTCATTTTCTTGATTTAGAGTGGAGATCCAATCGATATAGAATTTGAGGTTAAATCAGAAGAAGAAGAGAGGTATGTGAGGGATGATCAGCAGTCTATGGAGGAGGATGGAATAACGGGGACATTTATAGAGGAGGACACTCCTACAGAGATCAGCACAGGTGGGTCATTAACACTAAATACATTCCTCCACCCATACTGCTCACTGATTGGTCCAGAGTAGGGCGGGGACTGGGTGATAATCTTCCTTCTCTGTGCTGCAGACACAATTTATGGATCTAGACTGGATTTATGGAAATTCTGGGGTTCAGCTGGCAGCAAAAGGTTGATTTTCACCATAAATGTTGCTCTACCTAGACACATTGGGTATGTGCTTTGGGTCTTCTGCCCCATGCCCGGCTCTAGCATGATCTCTGACAGAACATTCCTCCCAGGATTACTTGCTCTGTTGTCTGCTGGCTGTGCCGGGTGGAGGGATATGTCTGTATAGTCTCAGACCCAAGTCACTGAGTGCAGTCTCAGGAGATGGGAGGCAGCGGTGTGGGACCTCTGCAACTTGTCTCATGTAAACATTTCATCTTCCACTGATTACTGAATACCAATATTATGAGTCCTGACCCTTACACTGTATAATTTATATTGTACATTACATACTCCTGACTAGAGGTCGACCGATATATCGGCCGATATTTGGTGTTTTTTAATTAATCGTCATCGGCCGATTGTGCTGATAAAAAAGGCCGATTATAACTTCAGCCGCGACTTGCAAATGACTTCTGTAATAGAAATCAATGCAAGTTGCCTGAGTCTTGCCCTGGATGGACTTGTCTCCTCTCTGGTCTGCCAAGAAAAGACTAAAAAGATAGAATGTTTCTTCTTCTGAATGAACTGAACTTTGTGGAGAAGATCTCAGTTTAAAGACTAAATCTTTTCTGACACTTGTTGCTTACAAGTATAAATCCTGTATTTTCTGCTAGAAAATCACTTGGAACCCCCAAAAATTATATATATATTTTTTTTAGCAGAGACCCTAGGGAATGAAATAGCGGTTGTTCCAATATTTTATGTCACACGGTATTTGCGCAGCGGTCTTTCAAACGCAATTTTTTTGGAAAAAATACACTAATTTAAAAAAAACTAAAACAGTAAAGTTAGCGCATTTTTTTTTTTCGTCCAAAAGTTTTGATTACCTGTTTGTGTATTTAATATATAGTTATTTTTTTTCTTTTTTATCTAAATTATGCATACAGGTGAACTGATTGGAGGTTTGTTTTGTTTAATGTTTAAATGTAAGAAATTTTCTGTATCACTTATTACTTAAGGCTGCTTTCACACTGGAGCGGGGAGGCGTTGATGGTAAAACGCTGCTAGTTTTAGCGGCGCTTTACCGTTATTTTAGCGGCGCTATTCGGCTGCTAGTGGGGCACTTATAACCCAGCTAGCGGCCGAGGAAGGGGTTAAATGCGCCCATGAAGCGCCACTGCCAAATCGCATTGCAGGCGCTTTGGCAGCAGTGCCCATTCATTTCAATGGGCAGGAGTGGTGGAGGAGCGGTGTACACCGCTCCAAAGATGCTGCTTGCAGGACTGCCAGCGCATCGCCTCAGTGTGAAAGCACTCGGGCTTCACACAGACTGCAGGGGAGATGTTTTGCAGGCACTTTTCAGGTGCTATTTTTAGCCCAAAAGCGCCTGAAAAACGCCCCAGTGTGAAAGGTTTTAACTGTTAGATTTTATGAGATGAAGGGAAAAAAAATCGGCCTAACGTATCGCCCCAAAAAAAATCGGCATCATATACCGGCCACCGCGATTTCTAAATATCGGCAACGGCCAGAGAAAAACCCATATCGGTCGACCTCTACTCCTGACCTCTGCACTAAATACTCTATGTTGTACATTACATCATTCTGATACTATATAGTCCTATCTGTTGTATCTTATACAATTGTTGTACATTACATAGTCCTGTTTTGTCACACCCATTTCCTACCAGCTGGACATTTTATATCTGATGATTTGATTGGAGCACAGACTTTTACATGTTGATAATAATGTGATAACATCCTCAAACTTTGGAATCTTCAACAGAAAGTGATAATGAGGGAGGAGTCAATAACCCAATGATGGAGGTCTTCAGGATCAGTCCAGTCTTCATCTTGGTTGTTCTCCCCCATCCTCACTCTCTGACCTCTGGTGGGGCTCAGCCCCGCTGTTATTCATGACTAAATCATGGACTAAATAAGGAAGTGCAGAACTTGTGTTGGGAAGATGGCAATGAGTGATAGAGGGGGAGGGGACACTCGTCCTATAATCCCCTCATCACTGTCACTCCTATAAAAGAGTTCCCGTTGTTTCCTCACTCTCTGACTAAGGTCTATGAATAAAGAAATGAACTGGTAGGAGATCAGAGGACCCATTTACTAGTTACCTTGAGGGGGGAATTGTAAGGTCCTCAGAGACAAAGCTGCCTGATGTGGGCGGAGTCCTGGTTTAGGGGAACCAATCAGCTCATGTCTAGTAATAATCTTTGTATTTGTATTTTAGTAGATGGACGGGAGATGAGGAAAACCTCAGAGGATTGTCTCACTTTGTCTCCAGACTGTGAAGTAGAAGATGAGGACATCACACAGTATAGTCCAGGAGAAAACCCGACTACCTCAAATGTCCATCCGGCACCACACAGTGTAGATGGACCATCGTATTCCTCTTATCCTGAGGAGCCTCAGACTGTGCGGGACGGGGCCGTCCTTCCAACAGAGAAGAGATTTTCCTGTACTGAGTGCGGGAAGTGTTTCCAATATAAATCCAAACTTAATAGACATAAAAGATCTCACACAGGGGAGAAGCCGTATTCCTGTCCTGAGTGCGGGAAATGTTTTTCACATAAGTTCAATCTTTCCACACATCAGAGATCTCACACGGGGGAGAAGCCGTATTCCTGTCCTGAGTGCGGGAAATGCTTTGTACTAAAGTCACAACTTTTCACACATCAGAGTTCTCATAATGGGAAAAGTCCTGGAGAAAACCCGACTACCTCAAATGTCCATCCGGCACCACACAGTGTAGATGGACCATCGTATTCCTCTTATCCTGAGGAACCTCAGACTGTGTGGGACGGTGCCGTCCTTCCAACAGAGAAGAGCTTTCCCTGTACTGAGTGCGGGAAGTGTTTCCCTTCTAAATCCAAAATGAATGTGCATATAAGATCTCACACGGGGGAGAAACCGTATTCCTGTCCTGAGTGCGGGAAATGTTTTTCAGTGAAGTCCAGTCTTGACACACATCAGAGATCTCACACGGGGGAGAAGCCGTATTCCTGTCCTGAGTGCGGGAAATGTTTCACACAAAAGTCCTATCTTAACACACATCAGAGATCTCATACAGGGGAGAAGCCTTATTCTTGTCCGGAGTGCGGAAAATGTTTTCCAGTGAAGTCCAGTCTTCACACACATCAAAGATCTCACTCGGGGGAGAAACCGTATTCCTGTCCTGAGTGTGGGAAATGTTTTTTGCAGAAGTCCCATCTTGTCATACATCAGAGATCTCACACGGGGGAGAAGCCGTATTCCTGTCCTGAGTGTGGGAAATGTTTTGTACAAAAATTACGTCTTGTCATACATCAGAGATCTCACACGGGGGAGAAGCCATATTCCTGTCCTGAGTGCAGGAAATGTTTTTCAGATAAGTCCAGTTTTTATTCACATCAGAGATCTCACACAGGGGAGAAGCCGTATTCCTGTCCTGAGTGTGGGAAATGTTTTTCACAGAAGACCTATCTTTACACACATCAGAGATCTCACACGGGGGAGAAGCCGTATTCCTTTCCTGAGTGCGGGAAATGTTTTTCAATGAAGTCCAATCTTGACACACATCAAAGATCTCACACGGGGGAGAAGCCATATTCCTGTCCTGAGTGCGGGAAATGTTTTTCAGTGAAGTCCCATCTTTCCAGACATCAGATATCTCACACGGGGGAGAAGCCGTATTCCTGTCCTGAGTGCGGGAAATGTTTTTCAGAGAAGTCCAGTCTTTCCAGACATCAGAGATCTCACACGGGGTAGAAGCCGTATTCCTGTCCTGAGTGAGGGAATTGTTCCTCAGTGAAGTCCTGTCTTCCTGTACATCAGGGATCCCACACAACCCTCGAGGTGTATTAGTGACTTGAGTGCTGGAAATGTCTTCTATATGATTGTTGCTGGACATCACAGCTCTCATGTGGGGAAGAAGCACACCCTGATATACACCTCAGATATACTCCATGGCTGATCTTCATCATGTAAGAAACAGTTGATAAGGAGATCAGAGATCACCAAAGACTTGGATGAAGTGTTGTAAAAATACAATGGATGGGCGGCTCATACAGGTCTGATAATGTACTTTTATGTCATGGCTTTCTTCCAGGTCCGCACCCATGCACACGCACACCCAGAAACCTCCACTGTCATTGGCTGTAGGACAAGTTTGTCAGCAGGTCCCAGCCAATGATTTTGCCCCGTACCCTGCTGATCACCTGCAGCCAATGACAAATCACTCCTGTGTTTTATTTTGTAAACACGGGGAGCTATCTTGTGATTTCTTCTCTTCCCGAGTCCTTTTCGGTTCAGGAAGAGAAGAGAACACCACACTGTGAGTATAATCACCACACTTTACACCCACACACCTTAGATTGGCACATTTAATCCCATTGATTGCCCTCATTCATCCTTTGATCACCCCTGTCACCCAACCAGTGCCATTAGTATAGCGTCAGTGTACAGTATTTTTCACCAATCGCTGTATTAGGGTCACTTGTTACATCAGATAGTGCCAGGATCAGCTAGCATTAGATTGCCCGCACACTATCGCACTCACACTATAGGATCCTGATCACCAACATTACTAGTATAGTGTCTGTATGGATCAATATCCTGATCACCGCCATTACTAGTATAGTGTCTGTATGGATCAATATCCTGATCACCGCCATTACTAGTATAGTGTCTGCATGGATCAATATCCTGATCACCAACATTACTAATATAGTGTCTGTATGGATCAATATCCTGATCACCGCCATTACTAGTATAGTGTCTGTATGGATCAATATCCTGATCACCAACATTACTAGTATAGTGTCTGTATGGATCAATATGCTGATCATGAACAGAACTATATTGGTGTCCCCCCTTAGTATAGTGTCCCTAATAACGCAGCGTTAGCAGGATCTGCCAACCAATAAGTGCAGTGTCAGTAGATCACCGGCACCTCTGATACGTTGCACACATAACCGCAGTGTTGGCAGAATCAGGTCTGATCTCTTCTAGCACTAGCAGGTAAGTTTTATTTGTGTAGCACCCTGGAGTTTATGCAGGGAGCTCCTCACACATTTACTTGCCAGGAGTAGTTATCCTGGTTGATTGTTAGAGATCTATTGATTTCTCCCTAAGTTTGGCCTTGTTGCACTTTTCTCTTCTACCACTAGGTGGCCGGGCACTTGGTGGTGCTAGATATGAGAAGGGCACCCCAAGGTCAGGTTATGGGTATATAGTGTATCTCAGCCAATGGGCAGGGGTTTTCTTGAATCCCTTGGCCTGCTGGGAGTAACTATATATTCGGGTGGAGTCAGTTGATCAGGGTTCTGTGCCACATGGATGGCTGTCTGGGCGGACATGTGTTGTGTTGCCCCGGGCTGCTAGGCCAGAGGTTGAGTCTATCCCGGGCACATCTGGCTGCTAGGAGAGCAGCGCAGGGTTGGGACTGCAGCTTATAGTCCAACCAGAAGTGACAGTTCTGCCAGCCGGGGAACCTGTCGTGGTTGGAGCTAGAGGGGAAGCTGTCACCACAAAGGGACCAACCAGCTTATTACCAGGGACAGAGAATTGGGAAACTTCCGTCAGTGATCAAGCCAGGGACCCAACCAGCAGAGGTGATGCTTGTAGAGCAGCCTTGTGTGTCAAGCCAGGGACTGAGCAGACCAGTGGGGAGAAGCTTGTGAAGTATCAGGGGTTCCAAGCCAGGGATCCAGCAGAGAGGTGGGGGTGACGCTTGAGGAAGATACCACCGTGAAGATTGGAGGAGCTCAAGGGATTCAGAGTCAGTGAATCAAAGGATCTAGTGATAGACCGGGAGCTCAGTGGGCTAAAGAACTACAAGGAGTGATTGTAGTGAAGCTGAGAGAACTGTTATGCTTTGTGTTAGGAACTGTTAAAGACTGTTGCCATAGGAGACAGCATTCCTGCACGTGCAGATGTGGTGTCTTGCTGAGTGCCTTTCCCTGCACGGCTGACCTCCTATGGAAGTCTCGGAGCCTGCTAATTAATCTTGCAACTACTCAAGGGTGTCCTGGCCCTAACCCTCTTTCCCCCAAAAAGTTTGTAAGAGAATTAAACATCTCTTGCATTCAAGAAGTGTCTGGCACCCAAAAACTTCCACCTTGCACCCACTATGCCTCACAACCAACCATATACAAGGATATCAGCTATCTCTGGCCCTGGAGGTTCTCATTAGCACCATATACAGAAGGATATCAGCTATCTCTGGCCCTGGAGGTTCTCATTAGACTGAAGGAGGCCGGAGACCTTGCTACATTTGTAGTAGTTTAAGCAGTCCCTGACAGCCAGGAACTCTTTTTCCCATGAGTCGCACTAGGTACCTGTGAATTTAGTGGCCAAAATGTCTCAACAAAGGTACTCTAGTGAAGAGGCCTACAGGATTCTGAGTATGACATCTGAGAGTGAAGGAGCAGTCCTCACTGACAGAATCAGGCTCTGAATATGAACCTGTAGAGAGCAGCGGCACCCCGACAGGGAGCTCAGGGGATGGAAGAGAGGTCCCTGCTAAGGTCAGCTGTAAGTATGGTAAATGTGATGAGGGGCGCTGATTAACTAAATAAATATTGCCACTTCTCAGTGATAAATATCAGTGATAAATAATAGACAAAAATGAATTGGAATCACCCAAAACCACAAGATGCATCCATTTTACATGAGATAGTGCTTAACAATTAAAAAAATGCAGTCAAAAGTGCTTTACAAGTCCTAAACATATACTGTCTTCAATCATGGAAGAAAGTTACATTCAGAGTTGCCTATGCCCGGCACTGGGGCTATTGCGCTCGTAATAGGATGGAGAATCCGCTTCAGGCACCTCTGAATGTAAGCAGCCATTTGGCATCTGTTTTTATTTACTTTATTAATAAATGGGATTATACTATTTCGATCTTTGCATCCTTTTTATATAATACTCCGGCTACCTTTATTGGTGGAGAGGAGGTGGTCATTCCCCACACGGTCCATTCCGGTTATGACCTCAAGTGATTTCTTGCACAAGGCTTATTTGACCTTTTTCTAATCACAACAACTTCTGGTAAGGAGACATCCATTTCAGAGCACATTTGGGTGTACAGTGCAGCCGGTGGAGGTGGTCTATTTGCACAGTGGAAGCAGCACTTCTTTATATGTTCATTCACACTTTGCAATAGAATCTGCACAGAGAACTTTCTTCCATGATTGAAGACAGTATATGTTCAGGACTTGTAAAGCACTTATGACTGCACTTTTTAAATTGTTAAGCACTAGCTCATGTAAAATTGATGCATCTTGTGGGTTTGGATGATTCCAATTCATTTTTGTCTGTTATCAGTTGTGAGTATATTATTTATCACTGATATTTATCACTGAGAAGTGGCAATATTTATTTAGTTAATCAGCGCCCCTCATCACATTTACCATACTTACACTAGAATTTTTTAATCTAGCACGAGGGATAGCAGCTATAGTCTTTTCTTTTAGTACGCACTTAAAATATTTTTATTTTTATTTATTTTTTCATTTATTTTTCACTAAGGTCAGGTGTACCCAACCTCGGGTAGCTGAAGTGCTAGGAACACTTGATTTGTCTAATACCTTTTGGTGAGCTGGTAGGTACCAGTGGTCTAGTACATACTAGTCTTTTACATACCAGGACAAAAGTATTTTGTGGTGACCTGGCAAGTCCCAAAAATGCAGTCCAAGCTGGTGAGGTGGCTAGCACTAGTAGCATCCTGCAGACACCAAGAATTTGTCCACAGACCCATAGAGCCCATAGTGTTCTTCCAGATGTGCTTGCAAATGCTGATTGGCAGCCCACAGATTGTGCAGCGCTCCGTACCCCATTTACTGCCCAACCCGGAATTCAGGTGGAAAGAGCAAATTTACAAACTCCCCTAGATTTTTTTTTTTTTATGTTTTTCCTGGAAAATCTGTATCAATCGATTGTGAGCTGAAGGAATTTATACACACAACCATACATCACCACTAACCAAATTCAACTCTTGCAAGGCAATTCCCATGGAGACCTATCAAGGTTTATAAATGTAACACTTTTTTGGGCCTAACACCCAACATGGGCATTACTAAAAAGAATGAGTTGTGGTCATATTGGTCCAGAGATCCGATTCATCAAATGCCCGTGTTCTCTGCTTCAATGGTCAAGCATAGATATGAGACGATAATGCGTTTTAGTGATCACACAGTTTGTTGTCCTCGGGGTGACCCTTAATATGATCAGCTTTAGAAAATTCTGCCCCTCATAAACTACCTCTCCCAGAAATTTGCAGATGTGTATATGGCCCAACAAACCATCTATGTAGAAGAGTCCATCATACATTTCACTGGCCACGCAACCGATAAAAGTGATCTTACGGTAAATCCGCCGCAGAGACCACTTTTATTTTAAAGAAAAATGCATGCGGTTCTTGAAAAAAAACTGGTTTATGGCAGCGTAACATTAATAGTATGTAAACTCTTGGAGGGGATGATTAGGGACTATATACAAAATTTTAGTAATGAGAACAGTATCATTAGCAGTAATCAGAATGGATTCATGAAGAATTGTTCTTGCCAAACCAATCTACTAACCTTCTATGAGGAGGTGAGTTGCCATCTAGATAAAGGAAGGCCCGTAGACGTGGTGTATCTGGATTTTGCAAAAGCATTTGACACAGTTCCCCATAAATATTTACTGTACAAAATAAGGTGCGTTGGCATCGACCATAGGGTGAGTACATGGATTGAAAACTGGCTACAAGGGCGAGTTCAGAGGGTGGTGATAAATGGGGTGTACTCGGAATGGTCGGGGTGGGTAGTGGGGTCCCCCAGGGTTATTCGCTGGGACCAATCCTATTTAATTTGTTCATAAATGACCTGGAGGATAGGGTAAACAGTTCAATCTCTGTATTTGCGGACGATACTAAGCTAAGCAGGGCAATAACTTCTCCACAGGATGTGGAAACATTGCAAAAAGATCTGAACAAATGAATGGGGTGGGCAACTACATGGCAAATGAGGTTCAATCTAGAAAAATGTTAAATAATGCATTTGGGTGGCAAAAATCTGAATGCCATCTATAGACTGGGGGGAGAACCTCTGGGGGAATCTGGTATGGAAAAGGACCTGGGGGTCCTAGTAGATGATAGGCTCAGCAATGGCATGCAATGCCAAGCTGCTGCTAACAAAGCAAACAGAATATTGGCATGCATTAAACAGGGGATCAACTCCAGAGATTATAATTCTCCCACTCTACAAGACTCTGGTCCGGCCACACCTGGAGTATGCTGTCCAGTTCTGGGCACCAGTCCTCAGGAAGGATGTACTGGAAATGGAACGAGTACAAAGAAGGGCAACAAAGCTATTAAAGGGACTGGAGGATATTAGTTATGAGGAAAGGTTTGCGAGCACTGAACTAATTCTCTCTGGAGAACAGACGCTTGAGAGGGGATATGATTTCAATTTACAAGTTCCATACTGGTGACCCCACAATAGGGAGAAAACGTTTTTGCAGAAGGGAGTTTAACAAGACACGTGGCCACTCATTAAAATTAGAAGAAAAGAGGTTTAACCTCAAACTACGTAGAGGATTCTTTACTGTAAGAGCAGCAAGGATGTGGAATTCCCTTCCACAGGTGGTGGTCTCAGCGGAGGGCATTGATAGTTTTAATAAAACTATTAGCTAATCACCTGAATGACCGTTACATACAGGGATATACAATGTAATACTGACATATAATCACACACATAGGTTGGACTTGTGTCTTTTTTCAACCTCTTCTAATTTGTAACTATGTAAGCTAGCTGCTGCCATAACAATGGTATTTAGCATCAAAGTACTGACGTACAGATACAGCAATTTGCGTGAAGTGGTTAAAGGGTAACTCCACATGCGTGGGGAATAAAGAAACGAAAGAAATAATAATATAGCGCATATAATTGCGACACTAATATTGTAATTGAATGTTATTAAAAATTACCTTTACTTTTCAATCTGCAGCCAATGTAATTTTCTGAGAATACATTGCAATATGGCTACTTGGAGTTGTCCTGTACACAGAGTGTGTACTGATTGTGATAATCCTTGCAATGTACACAGATCACCCAGAGGGGAATGATTTTTTCTCAACAAATGTGGAGTTACGCTTTAACTAATGTAATTTACTTTGCAGGAACACCAATCAGCTGCAGCACTGATCTGTTTATTCTGACAGCAGCAGGATGTTGCTCTCAGAATACATACATCCATGCCTGCAGCACTGCAGGACGAGATTTCTCATCCACAGTTTAAAAAAATGTGCATGCCCAAGCATGAGGGGCCTGTGTGGTCAGTGAGTGGATTGCTCCTTTGCTTCAGCGTATATTTTTTTCACTTTTTTGGTATAGATTTTAGTTAAAAAAAAGGTTGTTGTTTTATTGAGTTAATCTCATATCGTTATTGTGTTTTATTTTAACCATTGTTTGCTTTAGAGCAGGGGTCTCAAACTCAAATTACCTTAGGGCCACAAGACAAGTTTTCATATCCCATGGGGGCCGCATGCACACTTCAAAAACAACAGTACTGGTGTCAGCGGATGCATTATTAACCCCCAGCACTGGTGTCAGCGGACGCATTGTTAAACCCCAGCACTGATGAGAGTGGATGCATAATTAACCCCATCACTGGTGTCAGCAGATGCATTATTAAACCCCAGCACTGGTGTAAGCGGATGCATTATTAAACCCCAGCACTGGTATCAGCGGACGTATTATTAAACCCCAGCACTGGTGTAAGCGGACACAGTATTAAACCCCAGCACTGATGTCAGTGGATGCATTATTAAACCCCAGCACTGATGTCAGTGGATGCATTATTAAACCCCAGCACTGGTTTCAGCGGACGCATTATTAAACCTCAGCACTGGTGTTAGTGACGCATTATTAAACCCCAGCACTGGTGTCAGCGGACGCATTATTAAACCCCAGCACTGATGTCAGCGGATGCATTATTAAACCCCAGCACTGATGTTAGCGGATGCATTATTAACCCAAGCACTGGTGTCAGCGGACGCATTATTAAACTTCAGTACTGGTGTCTTTGTCTACAAAAAGAGGTCATTTGGGGGGATGTTTTTACTGTAGATGAAATGTGTAAGTTCTGTATATAATTGTATTCTATTTTGTATGTATTGCACACGGCACTAATAAAGTTTTCATTACATGTTTGCATTCTTTCGAGTCCTGATTAGAATTAGCCTGCCTATGTTACGTCCCTTGTAACCATACAATTGTAATATTAATGTGATACCTATGTAATCAAGTGTATAAAAACCTTCAATTGTGTCATAATAAAACACAACAGTTATTTGGAAAGATGCAGAGTGTATCTTTTGTATCTGTTCCCTACTGCAGTAGTTATTAATTTGGAACCACTAATCAATATGAGGATAGGAGATGCCTATCAATAAAATTCCATATCAGATGGCGAGCTTTGCCTAGGAGGTGATTTACAGGTGACCCTGAGAATCTAAAACGAGGAGCTTGAGACAATCTGGGAATTTCTGATAATCAGCCTTTTGCTTACATTTGAGTTATCAGACTTCCTTAATCAGTAAGACATTTTCGTGGCAAAGAGTACCTGTTTTACTCCCCTTGATCAAACTGTATTGATTGGTGGCTATATGTTATTTTGTCACTGTCTACTCTCCACCGGAGTGTTCGACCGTCGGCCACAAGCTTCGGCACCCCCCGTAGTGCAGTGGGCGCGTGCCTGCTATCCCGACATACAGCTACGACAGTTCGCGGGGACGTGCTGACCTGCCACAGTATAATGATGGCGGCTGGCCCGCAATAGATTAAAGGGGCCTACGGCCCCTGCCTGCAATTGGTCAGTGCTAAGACCTAACTGAGTTTGGTGTTGGGCCTAACCATATGCTAGCAAGTCCTGGGAATAGAAGTGTTGTGCAAGAGAGAGAGAGAGAGTAACAGTCTGCAAGCAAGTGGTGTGCTGGAGGAGACTGGAGTAAGAGAGTGATCTTCCAATTGATCCACCATCTACCAATTGATCTACTAATTTGTTCTGAACATCCCATAATCCCCTTACCCATCCAAGTTCAATATCCCCACAATAAAATAACAAGAACAACGCACAGGACTGTTCACTGTCTCTGGAGTGATTGAGGAGTGAATGCTGGGCTGGGTAGAGGTGACAGGTGGACCACATCATTCAGCAGCCCCTACGGTGGTACCACTACATTTGGGGGCTCATTCCGGGACCACCCGTTTGTGTGACCTGCCAGCCGTTGCCCCAAGCAACCATGGAAGCGAGCTGGGGAATTGCTTTATTCCATCAGTATTGAGGAAATAGAAACTTGGGAAGGACTTGTGTGCTCTGGCTGCTAGACAGTACCATAATAGTAAGATTACAAATATGCCCAGTGCTCTGCATATGCTGGACATCTTGAACTGTTGCTCCTACCTCCTGCCATAGACAGTAAAGAATGCCTGAGAGGGTTTACTGTTGCCCAGGGTGATCGGGTCAACCTGCGGGTGCCTGCAGGCGGGATTGTACTAAAATTGATCCTTTCAGTAGGACACTGGCTTCAAACTTTATTGTTGCTACCAGGAACCACCAGAAAAGTCAGCAGTCATCTACTCTCATGCCGCGTACACACGATCGGAATTCTCGTCGGAAAAAACTCTGACGGTTTTTACGACGGAATTCCAACGGAATTCCGCTCAAGCTGTGTTGCCTACACACGATCACACCAAATTCCGACGGTCAATAACGCAGCGGCATAAAACACGTTTGACAGCACTATAAAAGGGAAGTTTAATGCTTCCGAGCATGCGTTGAATTGTTTCCGAGCATGCGTCGGAATTTTGCGTGTCGGAATTGCATACACACGATCGGAAAATCCGATAGAAAGGTTTTCCGTCGGAAGAATTGAGAACAGGTTCTCAATTCAAAGTCCATCGGAAATTCCGACAGAAAAAGATCGTTGGGCATACACACAGTCGGAAAATCCGATGAAAAGCTCCCATCGGACTGTTTCCATCGGAAATTCCGACCGTGTGTACGCCGCATTAGTTGCTAGGGCACAGTCGGTGCCGAGCGACATGCCTGGACAAGTCCTTCTAGCATCAGCATGCCTGCAAACTTCAGAGTTGTGGCCTAGCGAGTCCCCCGTAAAGAAAGAGGACATCAGAAGAGGAGAAACTGCCTTGACCTGTGGCCTGGCCAGGGACCTGGCGACTGTAAGTACTGCCATGCAGGAGTCTAATTCAGTCCCTGAAGAGCCAGCCAACTCTAAGCCCCTTGCTATCCCAGTCCAGAGGGGGCCAATGTCAGAGGAAGGTGCACCTTCAGGTGAGCTGGACAGGGATAGTGAGGCTCGGGTTATTGATTGTGGTCCCCTCAGAGTTTGGATCTCTGTAGAGATTGGTGAAGTGGTCAGCCCCTAATGAAGAGTTCTGAAGAGGAATGGGAAATCAGGGAATCCCAAGTCCATGGAAGTGGAGATGGGCCAGAGCCAGTTTTGGAATCTGAAGGAGCCGCAGGAACCCTGACCAGTAGCAGGTAGCTCTTCTTGAACAGACCTTCCACCACCCAGACCAGAGTGCCCACCAGTCAGTGGATCGTGAGGCTCCCAGATGCCTGCGTTCTCCAGGGGAGAGGGAAGTCCACAAAGTTGCAGAGATTCTCTAGTTTTCAAGGAGAAGTGCAAAGGAAGGTAGCTCTGGAGTGGGGCCTGGACTTCCCATATGTCCCATCCCAGGTTATGGACGTTGTAGAGAACTCCTGAGGAGAATGGAAGGACAACCTAGTCTGGTATTACCAAATGTCGCAAAGCCATTGCGAGTGCCAGACAGTGAGGCCTGGGCCCGTTTTAAAGACATTCAGGAGGCTTGAGAGATCGATATCAGTATTCTCTATATTGTTAGTATTATAGTACTTATAATCCTTATAATCAAATGTGCACCTATGTTGTGCAAATGTTGTTTGAAGATAACTACAACTTCTTGTAATGCTGTTTGTAAAGCTTGTACTAATATTGGTTCTTTTGAGCCCTCAAGGTCCCGAGTCAGAACTGCTCATGAGATGGTAGCCCGTATACCCGGAGACCAACCTAAAGACACAGAGGAAGTTTAAAAAAGGATTCCCAAAGAGTTCTAAACACAGGAGGGACTGTGAAGATATGAAAATATATGAAGCACATATCGTTACCTACTCAGAGTTCCCCTTCAATATAAAAATGTATTTCTTAACAAAATGTTTCTGAATTCGTTTGGTATTGCAACACATGTATTGTTTGTGTCTTTTTGCTCTCCGGATGACATGAAATGTTCTGCCAATAATATGATAAAATTCTCGGAAAAGATGTTGATATAAAAAGTCCCTGTTTATAAGTTAATTACTCCCTTGGTGTAATCAATCTTTATTCTGTCAAACTAACCTTTTCACTTGTTGCTCTTGTTAGGTCATGATGACCATATGTAATGTTGAAACAATTAGTAAGGAATGTATTGCGTATTTTGTAACTTGGGCATGTGTCCGCCATACACTGCAATGTTATGATTTTCCTATAAAAAGCTGTGTCAACTTGTATTCTATTACATTCCCTTGGAAGATGTGATCCTCTGTACAGTGCGTATTCTGAAGTTAACATACATTAAGACGAATGCAACTTGATTGGCGTAGATGTCCTTTATTTCAAGGCTATACTTAACAAAGCAATGCATCCATCTTCTTCCCAGCAGCAGCATAAGGAAAGGGGGTGCATTGTGATGTTAGGGAGAGTGGGGGACTCAACTTCTGATGGTGGGGCGGCTCTTGACATCTAATGTAAGGGGAGGGGATGCGCTGGACATCTAAACTTACAGATACAACCAGCCCTTTTGAGGACAATCATAATGCTGATGCGGCCCACAATGAAATTGAGTTTGACACCCCTGCCCTAGAGAATAAAATAGTGGTACTTCCAATTTTTTATGACAGACGATATTACTGCAAGAGTCTAGGAAACGCAAAACTTCAGTAAAAAACACACTAAAGTTTATTTTAGGGGCATATAAACACAATAAAATACCCAATTTTTTTGTAAAATCTAAAAAACAAGATTGCACCGAGTAAATAGATACCCAACTTGTCAAATCGTAAATTTATGTGCCCCTGTGAAATGGTGACAGACGCCAGGACCCTATATTTTCTATAGGCGACGCTTTAAAAGCCCCCTATAGGTCATCAGTTTAGTGTTACGGAGGAGGTCTGGTGATAGAATTATTGCTCTCATTCCGGCCTGTGTGGCGATATGTAACCTGTGTATCGCAATCAATGTTTTCAGCTGTAGGTGCCCCAATGTGTGAGTTTTGTTTGTACATGTGTGTAGCACTGGCTCCTGAAGATCACACGCTATGTGTTTTTTCTATTTAAAATTCCTAAAGCCACAGTTGAGTTTTAGGGTTAATTATAACAAATTATGGTTTCAGTACCAGTCTAGCTGGATTGCACTGGGTTCTGCTTGGCCACAGGTGTTGCTGTCACCACTGGCAAGTGTGAGAACGCAGTTTAGCTACGCGTATTGAGTGGCATTATTTCTCGGAACCAGCCCAGTGGGAGTGTCATTTTGCTGTGCATCTGGGAGAGGGTACTTAATGTACTGACATTACGTGCTTCTGGGTTCCGGTCCAGAAGATCCTTCTGTCTGCTTAATCCTGGTCCTCCTGGCCAGCCTCCATGGCCCTCATGGCCTGGGTTGCGGATCCATTCGATTTCAAGTCTCGGGGCTGGCTAGCCCGAGGCGAAGTAACTGGGAGGAGGATTCAAATGTGGTCCGGTGCCATCTCATCTGTGGAGAGGCCCAGCAACTGGAGAAGCAACCAGGGGAGGACTCTTCGGGAACAGGCCACGCATAAGGCTGGCTTCTCAGAAGGAGCCTGAAGGCTCAGTTGAAAGACACCAAGTGAATCTACACTCATACGGTATCGCCGGATCGGCTGCGATATACTGGTACCGTATGATAGCTCTCTAAATTTATCTACATCCCTCAGTTACATCCAAGTCTGTGGTAGAGACTTTGTTCAAGTGTTCTACATCCAAGTCTGTGGCAGAGACTTTATTCAAGTATTCTACATCCAAGTCTCTGGCAGAGACTTTGTTCAAGTGTTCTACATCCAAGTCTGTGGCAGAGACTTTGCTTTAACTGAACACTCTATCGGCTGTTAGGCCTAGAGAGAGGAGGTCTATCCGGTAGCTGTGAGGATCCAGTTGTAAGTGGTAATTCTCTGGATTTCTATAGTGAGAGACTTCCTATCTTTTGCAGATCCAAAGGTATCTAAACTTCCTACCCACCAATCTACCCTTCTTTGAGAGACTGTTTGTCTATTTGTTGTCAAATAAATATCCAAAAAGGTGGATTGAGTGTCAGTTTCTGCAATTCTTTGGGCAATCTACCTTGGGAAACCCCTAGAAGTACATGAGGTCAAGAAGGTAACGGTAAGCCCAATCAAACCAGCCACTCCTTCGGGGGTCAGTGCTACATGTGTATATGGGGGGGGGGGCTTAGATTTATTTTTTTGGTGGGGGTTATATGCCTAGGTTTAAATTAAATGTTGTACAATTTAAAAAAAAAGTTTTTTTCATCACCTTGAATATCATCCTTGTATGACCCTCCCCCACCTCTCTCCATGAGCTTTGGGGTCTCATTACCTGATGGATGGAGAAAAACTGAGGGAGATGGAAGTGATGTATTTTATTTCATACACTGATTTCTTTGGCTCCATCTAGTGGTCATAATGCGGTATTGTGATAGGTTTACTAATGGAGTTATGTCAGGAAAAATACCTCATTATGGTCACTAGATGGAGCTGACAATCATAGGAAATCACTTCTCTACATTATTGCCAGAATTTGTAATGGCTGGAGGAATTATCCCATGAATTTTCTATAAGTAGACCTCTTAGTTGCCTTCATCAGACATGTCTTCATACTAATAACTAATCCCATCCACGACACTACCTGCCTGGAGTTTGCATGTTCTCCCTGTGCCTGTGTGGGTTTCCTCCGGGTACTCCGGTTTCCTCCCACAATCCAAAGACATGCAGGTAGGTTAATTGGCTTCTGTACAAAAATTGGCCCCAGTATATGAATGGGGACCTTGGATTGTGGGCTCCTTGAGGGTAGGGACCGATGTGACTGTGCAATGTACAGGGATAGGGAAAATTGTATACACTCACTCAGGTTGAACTGGATGGACTGGTGTCTTTATTCAACCTTACTAACTATGAAACTATGAAACTAATACCTGAGACTAATACCTGGGCCTTGTTTTAATTTTGATTACGAAAGAAGATTTTCTGTGGATATGGTGATATATGGGGCTCATCCATCAGTGGTTATTTGTGTCCAAATGGATGAGTTATACCCGTATTACATATCTGAGAGAGAGATCATTTCATAGGGCAGAAGACAGATACCCTATATCTTCAGTAAGACATTATTTACTAGCATACTTTATCTTTTTCTGTTCATCTCATTTTTATATGTGGCCAATATTAAAACTTGGTAGATGATATTACCACATAGAAATAAAAACTTTGATTTATATATAATGGCATTGACCTCATCCTATAGCTTTCTCTGATATGGTCATTTACATACCTATTATGATAGGTTACGTTTTAGTTAAGTGGCCTTTTGGTGCGCGGGGAAAGCACCCTCATATAATTCTGAACCATTATTATTTACAGAAATTGTTTATTGCTCAAGAAACCCCTAGAAACCTGTCTGAGAAAGGCTGGACTGGGCAGTAATATATTTCTATCCCTCTTGGTGGGAGTGGAGATGACCCCATCTATAAGGATATCCAGTACGTACACACACAGCACAAGGCCGTGTTCACACTACCAGACGGTTCTCTGGGATGCAGTTCCTGTGAGCTCCACAAGGTGGAGATCTCGCTTCTACCACCCAGACAGGAAGTCTCTATGGAAGACAGGAAGTGATGTCAGGTACACACAGGAAATTTCGGGTGAGAGGTGAGTCGGGAGGAAGTAGAGAGAAGACATCGCTGGAAGTGGCAGCAGACGAGGTAATAAGATCTTATTTTCTATTTACACCCAGTAACCCCCCGTCATGTCCGTCCTCTTCCTCCATAGTCACTGTGACGTATTTTATCTCCAGCAGATGATGATACACACATATATAGCGTGGATATATGTAGAATAACCCCTTCAGGAGCAGAACATTTCCCCACGTGTGGGGCCAAAACATTCCCCTCATTTTGGAGATGTGTCACCTTTCCCACCAATCGCCTTCTCCCCTGATCAGTCTATACTAACGGGTTATATGACTTTTATTAGTGATGGGGGGAGGGGGGGTTATTTAGGGGGGATTGGAATATGTATGTCTTTATTTTGAGAGAATCAAATGGGAAGAAAGAGGGAACAATATAATTTGTAGTAAATGTCCTGAAAACTAATGTCTCCATAATGATCCCAGTCTCAGATATTCATCCTAAAATGTGATCAGTAAAGTCTCCGGAGTACACAAAGATCACGGGAATATGATGTGTCCTGTCAAAGCCTAAAGACAACATTCACCTTTTATTTAGGAGAGGTGTGACGCACCCGGGAGAAATGACTCTGTTTATAGATACCTCACAGAGACTTCTACCTATGTCCTTCCAATCCAAGTCAGAGAATCCTATGACATCACAGCCTCATAGCTCCTTCTCTCAATGTCCCTCCATCCAGAGTCAGAGAATCCTATGACATCATACTGACCTCACATCTCCTCCCCCAATGTCCTTCCAACCAGAGTCAGCAAACCCTATGATATCACACTGACCTCACAGCTCCCCCTCTCAATGTCACTCCATCCAGAGTCAGAGAACCCTATGACATCACACTGGCCTCACAGCCCACCCTCTCAATGTCCTTAAAATCCAAGTCAGAGAATCCTATGACAACATACTGACCTAACATCTCCTCCCCCAATGTCCTTCCAACCAGAGTCAGCAAACCCTATGATATCACACTGACCTCACAGCTCCTCCTCTCAATGTCCCTCCATCCAGAGTCAGAAAACCCTATGATATCACACTGACCTCACAGCTCCTTCCCCAATGTCCCTCCATCCAGAGTCAGAAAACCCTATGATAGCATACTGACCTCACAGCTCCTCATCTCAATGTCCCTCCAACCAGAGTCAGCAAACCCTATGACATCACACTGACCTCACAGATCCTCCTCTCAATGCTCCTCCAACCAGAGTCAGAGCATACTACGACATCAGACTGACCTCACAGCTCCTCCTCCCAATGTCCCTCTCACAAGTAAAAGCAAGATTGTTGGTCCCAGAATTCCTTGCAATAAGTTTTTATCCTACAGAGTGGGGGGCCCTGTCTTGGTAAATTATATCCCAGTGTGGTTTTGATAAAAATGGAGACCCAATTGGTGAGGAGGATTGTGGGGATGTCATTTGATTTTACTATTTGTGTTCAAATCTAGCAGTTTTCCTCATGTGAAGTCTGGTGATCATATGACCATCACATTGCCTCCACCTCCCTCCCTGATAGAATAGAGAAATAAAAAGAAGATTCTAGAAGTCACCAGCGAGATGATGGAGGAGAGGTGAGCGGTGCTGGGAATTCTGGGACATTATCCAGTAACAGACAAGGGATGTGTCTGGATGGTGACTGTATCATTGTGTGTGTCAGGATGTCACTGTCTATTTCTCCATGGAGGAGTGGGAGTATTTAGAAGGACACAAGGATCTCTACAAGGACGTCATGATGGACAATCAGCCGCCCCTCACATCACCGGGTAAGAGGAGACTTTATTGTAAAGGAGAGAGCAGTACGGAGGCTCCACCTAGATCCCCCATCATCTGATAAACACATAGAAACAACGTATTCAGTCAGTGTGTGTTCCTACAGATGGATCCAATAATGGGAACCCACCAGAGAGATGTCCCTGTCCTCTGTATTCCTGGGATTCCACACAGGAAGGTCACACCATCCCCCACCATCATCAGGTAGATGAGGAACAATCACTGACAGTATCATTAGGATCTGTACATTAGCAGTATTGTTACAATTGATGTGATTTTTATTCTATATTCAGAGTGGAAACCTGAGAGATTCTAAAGTTGAGGTTAAAGAAGAAATAAAAGAGGAGGATGATGAGGATGGGGTGATGGAGGAGTCAGAGTTTCTAAAAGAACACAAAGATCTGTACCAGGACACCATGGTGGAGTCATCCAGCTACAGAAACCCACCAGAGCGATGTCCCCATCCTCTGTATTCCCGGGATTCCACACAGGAAGGTCACACCATCCCTCACCATCATCAGGTAGATGATTGACAATTATTGGTAGTTCTGATTTATACACAGCATGTTTGTTACAATGAATGTTTTATTATATATTCAGAGTGGAAACCTCAGGGATGATAATATTGATGTTAAAGAAGAGTATAAAGAGGAGGATGAAGAGTATGGAGTGATGGAGGCATTTTCAGAAGGACACAAGGATATGATGGAGCCACCAAATACCAGGAACCCACCAGAGAGATGTCCCCGTCCTCTGTATTCCCGGGATTCCACACAGGAAGATCACACCATCCCTCAATGTTGCAAGGTTGGTGGGATGGATCATCTAGAACATGAATTTGAGGAGATAGGGGGGTTTATTTACTAAAGGCAAATCCCCTGTGCACTTGGAGGTGCAGTTGCTGTAGATCTGAGGGGAACGTAGAAGGAAAATAAAAAAACAGCATTTTTGCTTGCACGTGATTGGATGATGGAAATCAGCAGAGCTTCCCCTCATTTCAGATCTTCCCCTCGGATCTACAGCGACTGCACCCCATGTGCACTTGTAGTGCATAGTGGATTTGCCTTTAGTAAATCAACACCAATGTGTAGATTTTATATGTGATGTCACAATAATAAATCTTATATCTTACAGATGATATTCTCTCTCATTTTCTTGATTTAGAGTGGAGATCCAATCGATATAGAATTTGAGGTTAAAGCAGAAGAAGAAGAGAGGTATGTGAGGGATGATCAGCAGTCTATAGAGGAGGATGGAATAACGGGGACATTTATAGAGGAGGACACTCCTACAGAGATCAGTACAGGTGGGTCATTAACACTAAATACATTCCTCCACCCATACTGCTCACTGATTGGTCCAGAGTAGGGCGGGGACTGGGTGATATCAGCCTGTAATCCCCTGGTCACTTTCCTGAGCTGTGTTCCCCGTCCTGTATTCCTGTATTTCTCTTGGATAATCTTCCTTCTTTGTGCTGCAGACACAATTATGTATCTAGACTAGATTTATGGAGATTCTGGGGTTCAGCCAGCAGCAAAATGTTAATTTTCACCATAGATGTTACTAGACCTAGGCACCTGGGGTGTGTGCTTTGGGTCCTCTGCCCCATACCCGGATATAGCAAGATGTCTGACAGACAATTCTCCCAGGGTTACTTGTTCTGTCGTCTGCTGGCTGTGCCGGGTGGAGAGATATGTCTGTATAGTCTCAGACCCAAGTCACTGAGTGCAGTCTCAGGAGATGGGAGGCAGCGGTGTGGGACCTCTGCAACTTGTCTCATGTAAACATTTAATCTTCCACTGATTACTGAATACCAATATTATGAGTCCTAAACCCTTACACTGTATAATTTATATTGTACATTACATATTCCTGACCCCTGCACTATATACTCTATGTTGTACATTACATTATTTTGATACTATAAAATCCTAACCGTTGTATCCTATATAATAAGTTGTACATTACATAGTCCTGATTTCTTTTATACCCATTTCCTACCAGCTGGACTTTTTATATCTGATGATATGATTGGAGCACAGACCTTTACATGTTGATAATAATGTGATGACATCCTTTGGAACCTTAAACAGAAAGTGATAATGAGGGAGGAGTCGATAACCCAATGATGGTGGTCTTCAGGATCAGTCCAATCTTCATCTTGGTTGTTCTCCCCCATGTTCTCTGACCTCTGGTGGGGCTTAGCCCCTCTGTTATTCATGACTAAATCATGGACTAAATAAGGAAGTGCAGGACTTCTGGTGTTAGGAAGATGGCAATGAGTGATGGAGGGGGAGGGGACACTCGTCCTATAATCCCCTTATCACTGTCACTCCTATGAAAGACAGTTCTCATTGTTTCCTCACTCTGACTAAGGTCCATGAATAAAGAAATGAACTGGGAGGAGATTCAGAGATGTAAGGCTGAAACAACAAATCAATTATGAAAATAGTTGTCAACTATTTTCATAATCGATTAGTTGGTGAGTCAATTAATTGGCCTGCATACAGAAAATACAGCTCAGTAGATCATCCATACATGTCAGTAAATGCCTGAGAACTTAAATGTGTGAGGAGCAATGCCTCATGGGACATGTAGTACTGGGCAAGAGAAGGAAGCAAGTGATTCCAAGGGCAGAAGTTTTTTGTACCTTCCTATTAGGAGAACTCTATACTATACATTGTACCTTCCTATAGGGGAACTCTATACTATACTTTGCAGCTTCCTATAGGAGAACTCTGAAGCCAGGAGGAGCCAAAAGTTCCGGGGGGGGGGGGGGGGGAGTCCAGAAGAGGAGAATTAGGGCAAAACCATTACACGGAGGAGGTAAGTAGGGGTGCACCGAATGGAAATTTCGGTGCCGAAATGGAAAATTAAGGATGCACTAGGCAGAAAACCGATACTGAAAATGACAGTTTTTAAAAGAATATTTATATTTTTATATACAACCACCATTTATATATAACCATCTCTTGTATTATGTCCTCAGTCTCTAACCATCTCTTGTATCATGTTCTCGGTCTCTAACCATCTTTTGTATCATGTCTGCAGTCTCTAACCATTTCTTGTATCATGTCCCCAGTCTCTAACCATGTCTTGTATCATGTCCCCAGTCTCTAACCATGTCTTGTATCATATCTGCAGTTTCTGACCATTTCTTGTATCATGTCTGCAGTCTCTAACCATCTCTTGTATCATGTCCAGTCTCTAACCATCTCTTTTTATCATGTCCCCAGTCTCTAACCATGTCTTGTATCATGTCCCCAGTCTCTAACCATGTCTTGTATCATGTCTGCAGTCTCTGACCATCTCTTGTATTATGTCACCAGTCTCTAACCATCTCTTGTATCATGTCACCAGTCTCTAACCATCTCTTGTATCATGTCCTCAGTCTATAACCATCTCCTGTATCATGTCCTCAGTCTCTGATATCTCTTGTATCATGTCTGCAATCTCTTACTTAAACGCACTGCTATAGTATTAGCAAAATGTCCATTTGGTGCACCTCTAGCAGACATGATACAGGAGATGGTCAGAGACTGCAGACATAATACAGGATATGGTCAGAGACTGCAGACATGATACAGGAGATCAATGCAACCTCACCAGTGCCCATCAGAGGCAGCCTCTCCAGTACCAATCATGCAGCCTGCCTGTGCCCATCAGATGTAGCTACACCAGTGCATGTCATGCAGCCTTGCCAGTGCCTGTCATGCAGCCTGCCAGTGCCCAGATTAAAGCTGCTATCTCCGTGTGTCACGGAGCTGGATTTGAATTGCCTAGGTCGCAGTAACAATGTCTCGTCTCCTGTGATCACGTCACAGAGTCAATGTCCCACCATTGGATCATTGTGCTGTCTATCACAGGAGGCGGGACATTATTACTGCAACCCGGGCAATTCTGCTCCTTGGCACACAGAGATCACGCTCTGTGGGAGGGAAGAGAAGAGGGAGGTGAGGAGGAGGGAGGGGAGGACTGGGGCATGCCAGGATGACACCCCCGCAATGGGTGGCACCATTTTCTGCTCGATTATTGGCAATATTTTCCTCTCGGTAATGTGCCGAAAACACAATTTTCTGCATTTTTTTTCGGCCGCCAAAATTTCTGTGCATCCCTAGAGGTAAGTATGACAAGTTTGTTTAAAAAATATATCCAACATTTACAATGACTTTAAGGTCTCTGTGCAGGGAAGATCAGCATCTGACCCCAGAGAGGGTGGAGGCTGATAGACTGGAGGTGATAGAAGGCATTACTATTACATAAAGTAAAAGTTTACTAGTATTGTGCATTATATATAAAAAATATTATAACCATGAATAAAAGTCTCAGCTTTCAGTATTACTTTTTTTTTTAATTTATGTTTATTGGTTTTCCATTAAACAGAGAAAAGAAAAAATTACAGAACATATCAACATACATGCTTACACATTATAGTCTTGTATTCAGTAACAAATTACCAGTATTACACCGTGAAGCGGCAGTTTAAACAATATAATACCGAAATAACATTCAAGCCTAATAAGGCTTACAGCTTGTGGCCACAAGGCCACATAAGTGTCCCAGTTCCTCAACGGAGGAAAAAAAACTAATACCAAAAGTGTATCGACAGTATTTGACTGTGATTTTCACAGGACTCATTCGGTTATCAATACTCAGTAATACCTAGGTGCTTGCATTCACTCACACAACACTCATACCCATTCACCCATCACTTCCATACATTTCCCCAGCCGAAACTACAGCTGGGGGGGGTACTCTTCCCACTCCCCCCTACATTTACTTGTGATATATTTCGTGTCCCCAGCTTCTTCATTTAGGATAGTAGGTAGCTCTTCCCCCCCCCGGCAAAACAAAAGGGGATGAATTAGGACCCACTACAGCTGAGACAGAGGGGTATCCTTCCAAAAGGAGCTGTCTATATCCAGCCAAGGCTGCCAGATCTTATAGAATTTCATTATACAGGCCCTTCCTTTATAGATTAGTTTAAAGATTGGTATGACTTTGTTTATCATGTGATACAACAGTTGGATATTGGGAGCAGATACACTCTTCCATTGTATTAATATCAGTTTTCTAGCATAAAAGAGTATCAAGTGGACTAGGGTCCGTTTGTGGGTTCTGGGTATGTGGTCATTAAGGATGCCCAGGAGCCCCACCTTAACAGTGCAGGGTCACTAGGTCACTAGGCGTAGCTTGTTTTCAAAAAAAGAAAATAGGTCCACCCAGAACCCCGAGAGGGCCGGGCAGGACCAAAACATGTGTACATAACCAGCATTAGTGCAATTACATCTAGGGCAGGAGGCCCCTGAATCATAACCCATGCGAGCCAGACGAGCCGGCGTGTAATGGAGTTGATGAATAAATTTGAACTGTACATATTGGCCGTTGGACCCAACAATATCCAAAAAACAGGCCTCAGATGCCTCTTCCCACCCCTCCTCTGAAAGCCCAGGGATGTCGACCATCCACTTCCGCTGTGCAGCACGGAAGGGAGAACTCCCTCCCATCTGCAGTCGGGAGTAGATGGTTGTGACTTTTCAGTATTACTTTAATATAAATGCCCCCCCTCCCCCCTCTAACCTCCCATATATCTTCATGTGTGACTCCCAGGTAAAATCCCCATGTATCCTACTTCTGGGTATATTTATTATTATATATATGATATAAGATATATTACTTTCACTATTTCACAGTATAAATGAATCCCTTTATAGTAGTGATTATCTGCTTTTTTTGTACTATAAAGGATTTTTTTTAACCCCATCATAACAGATGATTAAAAAAAAAATCATGCGGCTGCTACTAAATGTCCTAGGCTGGCCATAAACGGATCGATTTTTGATATACAAATATTTGCATAAAAATTATTTGTACATTCAATAAATAGACGAGTGTGATTAGAAAATTCCACTTCATTTTAACATTCAATTATAAAATGAATGTAACTTCTGACCACAAACCACATACATGATGTGAAAATTTGTTCGATCGAGAAGTTTTCTGTTCTGCCCCTTCGAATTTTCCTGTCACTGTGGTGGAAAATGAAAGCCGATTTGAACCCACTAATGGTTTAAAAAAAAACATTCATCCAATTTTCTAAGAAAAATGAGTTTGTGTTCGGCCAGCATAAGTGACATCAGGTGCAGGGAGCTTGTACCCACCTACCTGTCTATGACAAGGGAGTCTGTCATCCATCATATTATATTACACTCCTGTCTGATCATCTGCAAAACAGCGTTTTACCTCTTTTTTACATTTTAATAATGTTGATCTCTGATTCTGATATGTAGCAGATTCTCCCTCTAATAATACATCTATCTGTCTGTTATTCTCAGAGTGGATTAAATATCCAACTATATATCTGGATATTTATATTTACCGCTGTATATAGATATTCAAGAATATTAACTGAATTATACACCAACCTTTTTTGGAGGTTTTTATCCAATTAGTCGATTAATCAAAATAATAATCGGCCAACTAATCAATTATGAAAATAATCCATTAGTTGCCGCCCTACAGAGGACCCATTTACTAGTTACCTTGAGGGGGATTTGTAAGATCCTCAGAGACAAAGCTGCCTGATGTGGGCGGAGTCCTGGTTCAGGGGAACCAATCAGCTCATGTCTAGTAATAATCTTTTTATTTCTATTTTAGTAGATGGACGGGAGATGAGGAAAACCTCAGAGGATTGTCTCACTTTGTCTCCAGACTGTAAAGTAGAAGATGAGGACATCACACAGTATAGTCCAGGAGAAAACCCGACTACCTCAAATGTCCATCCGGCACCACACAGTGTAGATGGACCATCGTATTCCTCTTATCCTGAGGAACCTCAGACTGTGAGGGACGGTGCCGTCCTTCCAACAGAGAAGAGCTTTTCCTGTACTGAGTGCAGGAAATGTTTCCGTTTTAAATCTGATCTTAATGTGCATATAAGATCTCACACAGGAGAGAAGCCGTATTTCTGTCCTGAGTGCGGGAAATGTTTTTCTGTGAAGTCCAGTCTTGACAAACATCAGAGATCTCACACAGGGGAGAAGCTGTATTCCTGTCCTGAGTGTGGGAAATGTTTTTCACAGAAGTCCAGTCTTTACACACATCAGAGATCTCACACGGGGGAGAAGCCGTATTCCTGTCCTGAGTGTGGGAAATGTTTTTTGCTGAAGTCCACTCTTTACACACATCAGAGATCTCACACGGGGGAGAAGCCGTATTCCTGTCCTGTGTGCGGGAAACGTTTTTCACAGAAGTCCAGTCTTTACAGACATCAGAGATCTCACACAGGGGAGAAGCCGTATTCCTGTCCTGTGTGCAGAAAATGTTTTTCACAGAAGTCCAGTCTTTCCACACATCAGAGATCTCACATGGAGGAGAAGCCGTATTCCTGTCCTGAGTGAGGGAATTGTTCCTCAGTGAAGTCCTGTCTTCTTGTACATCAGGGATCCCACACAACCCTCGAGGTGTATTAGTGCCTTGGTTTTGGGAAATGTCTTCTATATGAATGTTGCTGGACATCACAGCTCTCATGTGGGGAAGAAGTACACCCTGATATACACCTCAGATATACTCCATGGCTGATCTTCATCATGGAAGAAACAGTTGATAAGGAGATCAGAGATCACCAAAGACATGGATGAAGTGTTGTACCGTGTTGGCCATTGATAGCAGGAGAAAAATAAAAATGGGGTCATTACCTCTCATTGGCTGAGTACATTTTGTGGTGGAAGATTTCACAAGCACTTAGAGGTCTATTTAAAAAAAAAATTTGAACTGTTATGACCGGCATTCGTCCAGCCATGATGAATATTGGCCGTATTTTATTTCATCCTCTGATTTCCTTGACTCCATCTAATGACCATAATGCAGTATTGCACTAATTGAGGTATTTCAAAAAAAATACCCAATTATGGCCACTAGATGGAGCTGATGATCATAGGAAATCACTGTGTTAAATCACAGACAGAAATTGTAACAGCTGGATGAATGATTGTCACATTAGTCCAATACATTTTTTGAAAAATAGACCTCTTAGTCTCCTTCATCAGACATGTCTTCATACTAATACCTGCGATCATACTCATACACTTATCAGTACAGTACACACTGAAAGATAGAACTTAAATAAGCCAACACTATTAGACTAACCATTGAATTAAAATGTGAAATACCATGTTTGGACTTTAGATGGCGCTAAGTATAATAGCAATTATCTCCAGCTAGAGGCAAACGTAGTATTTTCTATTTTAAATCAATGGAAATTATTCGACCAGCAAATAGCCAATTAAACTCCATTTTCCCCTCATTCACACAGAAGGAATGTACATGTATTTTCATTGGGTGAATTATTACGTAAATTATTTATGAATAGACCCATAAATGTCAGGAGACGTTTATATAAAGATGGGAAGTATGTAGCGGATAAATTAATAGACCTCCTAGCAATGTTATTACCAGGCTGCAGCTAGGGGGAGCTCTAATGTTTAGAGTGTGACCACAGCAGAGTGATCCCATCTAGCTCACATTAACCCTTTCACTGCCAGAGCTGTTTTTCCATTATTTTTGCACACATCGTAATATGGAGATTTTGGGCCTGAATATTAGATAAAACCCCCAAACATATATTTTCTGAAAGCAGAGGCCCTGGAGAAAAAAATGGTGGTAATTGTTAAGGTGTTCCTCGTACACAAATGTCACCTTCATATCCAGGTTTTTTTTTCCACTTTCCCCATTTTCTGTGGTGTGATCTTTTCTACAATACTTTGTTATAATAATGTAACGCGTTGTGTATTATATTGTACACAAATTAATAATGACTCCGCCTCCACATTCCAGACAAGTCATTTTCCTGACCAATTGGATTTCTTCCTTTACTAATTTCTGATTTTAGGACTTCAATCTTGTTATAAGTAAAACTATAATAAAAAAATTATTGAAGGGAAAAAAGTTGTGTGTCGATACAATAATGAAAATCTTTGGGACCCAAAATTGCTCATAGATGATACTTTAAATCCTTTACAGGTCATCAGTTTAGATAACCAGAAATAACGTCCCAGAGTGCGGTGGTCAGGAACATGTCATATACAGTCCTGTGTATAGAGTGCGGTGGTCAGGAACATGTCATATACAGTCCTGTGTATAGAGCGCGGTGGTCAGGAACATGTCATATACAGTCCTGTGTATAGAGCGCGGTGGTCAGGAACATGTCATATACAGTCCTGTGTATAGAGCGCGGTGGTCAGGAACATGTCATATACAGTCCTGTGTATAGTGCGTGGTGGTCAGGAACATGTCATATACAGTCCTGTGTATAGAGCGCGGTGGTCAGGAACATGTCATATACAGTCCTGTGTATAGAGCGCGGTGGTCAGGAACATGTCATATACAGTCCCGTGTATAGAGTTCAGGGGTCAGGAACATGTCATATACAGTCCTGTAAAAAAAGATACTAAAGCGCTGGTATGTATAAAAAGACCATAAAACCTGATAAAATCAAATAAGATTAAAGTGTAATGTGTCCTTCGCGCCGCTATAAAGTCGTGTATAAATTATCACTACAAGTGCTAAAGTGCAAGTGCTAATTATAGTGAATAAATAGTGAATAAATAAGGCAAACCAAGGTGATAAATATACGAATAAATAAATAAATAGTGTTGTGTTATAAAAATCGCTACCTGCCGCAAAATCTAACATGTGCACAAACACACTTAAGTAAAAGTATAAAGTAAAGTGACTTAGCGCATAGTATAAATATAACATCAAGTGTTCATGATAAATATATCATAAATAGGATAAACTAAGGCGAAAAAAACAAAAACAAAACAAAAGGCTGAATAAACCAAAACAAAATTGTCCAAATATATAATAGATAATAACAAAGTCCGTGCCAGGAATGCCGGTGTATATATATTGGATAGGGCTCGGGTGCCTGTCTTCTAGTCTCTATTGGTATAACACAGGACCGAGTGGAAAGAAGCCAAAACAATCCTAAGTTAGGCTCACAGGACTCTCACCTCCAGATTTCTTTGTTACTGCAAATAACCACTTTCTTTTGCTGCTGGTTAACCTCCTCCACACGATGGACTGCGTCCTTTGAATACCCCGGTCTATTGGTCCAGTCCGCTATAAAACCTCATCAAACAGGGAAACAAAGGGGATGGAGGGCAAAGAGAACTCCCATAGTGTAGTAGTTTAAATAAGGTATGGTATTTATTAGATAAAAATTGCGCCCTTACATAAAAAAAACATAAACAAGCAAGGAATCAAATAAAGTGCTGTTACACGCTACTCTCACTGCACTTCCGGTTGTGGAAGTGGGAGTGGTTTGGACGTCAGTACGCAACCGGAAGTGCAGTGAGAGTAGCGTGTAACAGCGCTTTATTTGATTCCTTGCTTGTTTATGTTTTTTTATGTAAGGGCGCAATTTTTATCTAATAAATACCATACCTTATTTAAACTACTACACTATGGGAGTTCTCTTTGCCCTCCATCCCCTTTGTTTCCCTGTTTGATGAGGTTTTATAGCGGACTGGACCAATAGACCGGGGTATTCAAAGGACGCAGTCCATCGTGTGGAGGAGGTTAACCAGCAGCAAAAGAAAGTGGTTATTTGCAGTAACAAAGAAATCTGGAGGTGAGAGTCCTGTGAGCCTAACTTAGGATTGTTTTGGCAGCTTTCCACTCGGTCCTGTGTTATACCAATAGAGACTAGAAGACAGGCACCCGAGCCCTATCCAATATATATACACCGGCATTCCTGGCACGGACTTTGTTATTATCTATTATATATTTGGACAATTTTGTTTTGGTTTATTCAGCCTTTTGTTTTGTTTTTGTTTTTTTCGCCTTAGTTTATCCTATTTATGATATATTTATCATGAACACTTGATGTTATATTTATACTATGCGCTAAGTCACTTTACTTTATAAATCAAATAAGATGGCTAAATGAAATGCAGCTCCCAACAAAAAGTGTTCCCACACTTAAAAAGATATAGTAAAATATACAAAGTTTGTATAGATGGTGCGCAAAATCAACCTTATTGATGTAATAGATCGAAATTATAAGTATGACGATGTATAGAGTGCGGTGGTCAGGAACATGTCATATACAGTCCTGTGTATAGAGTGCGGTGGTCAGGAACATGCCATATACAGTCCTGTGTATAGCGTGTAGTGGTCAGGATCATGTCATATACAGTCCTGTGCATAGAATGCGGTGGTCGGGAACATGTCATATACAGTCCTGTGTATAGAGTGTGGTGGTCAGGAACATGTCATATACAGTCCTGTGTATAGAGTGCGGTGGTCAGGAACATGTCATATACAGCCCTGTGTATAGAGTGCGGTGGTCAGGAATGTATCATATACAGCCCTGTGTATAGAGTGCAGTGGTCAGGAACATGTCATATACAGTCCTGTGTATAGAGTGCAGTGGTCAGGAACATGTCATATATAGTCCTGTGTATAGAGTGCAGTGGTCAGGAACATGTCATATATAGTCCTGTGTATAGAGTGCAGTGGTCAGGAACATGTCATATCGGCCTCGTAGAGGAGGATGGTCACCTGCTTCCCTCTGCGTCCCGCCTGCCTGTGTTTACTCGCTATGGCGCTGCAAAACAAAAACAAGAGAAACAGGTTCCATAATTAAACTACAATTGTAATCTGAAAATGACATCAACACATGAAACAAATGTAGAATGAACCCGTAGAATGAAACAATGCAAATGGAATTTTTGGATTAGGCGCATTTTTTCATGTAGCACAAGATTTGCACATTTTTTTAGTAACCAAATTTATTTTAAGAAAAATGTAAAACGTATGCTTTTTGGTGCACAATAAAATATAAAAGACAGGATTGTGCCGAGTAAATAGATGTTCAGTCCACCTTTCTAATTACACGCTTGTGTGAACTGTGTATGGTGTAAATTTCCTGTCTTGTTTCTTTTGCAAAGCATTAACCCCTTGCGGATGCCGACCCTCCCATAGTAAACATACGGCGGCTCCACAAGCTGGTTAAGTCCAGAAACCGGAACACAACAATCTTTTCTTTTTTTTTATATTTAACTTTTTTTTTTGTTTCAATAATAAAAAATGTAAAACCCAGCGGTGATCTAATACCACCAACAAAAGCTCTATATGTGGTGGGAAAAGGGCATAAATTTCATTTGGGTAGTACATCGCAGGAGCGTGCAATTGTCAGTTATAGCTGCAGCACGCTAAATATCAGAATATGGCCTGGTCAGAAAGGGGGCGGGACTTACAGGTGGTGAAGTGGAACTTAAAAGCACTTACTGCTCATCAGTTTAGTGATTAGAATAACGGCCATGGAAACATTCCTCTCACAACGATCGTGGTGATAATAAGTAACATGTGAAACCTATGCTTTCATGTGTAGGCTTGGCACACCTATGCGCAAATTAGGTTTTTCACAGGAGGGAGGATGATTTGAAAATAATTTTTCCTTTTTTTTTTTTTATTCACTTAACTTTACTGACATCACATGTGATAACAATAATACATGTTTATGTGTGTGTGTGGGGGGGGGGGGGGTTGTTTTTGGGCATAATATGTGATTTTTAAAATGTAGAAAAATTAAATAATCAGACACATTACTTACCATTTTATGTCTCTGAATTTTTTACGTCAGGCAGACGGGTCACACTGATGGCGCTGTATTACCTTAACTTTTCAGGAGATCTCCTCCCACTTATCCTGCTTCCACTCTGAAGTGGTCTCTCTGGAGCGGGGGCCACACACCTGCATCCAGCAAGGAAGCGTTTCCCTTACCAGGACCTGGGGCTCAATGTGAGTCCACGTAAGGTTACGCTTCCTGCTGGTTGCAGCTTGTGTCCCCCTCCTGCACTTTTTTGATGGTGGGGGTGGTGCTGCTGCTGCCTCCATAGAAGGGCCAGGAACCTCCATGGGGTCGAACTGCCCGGTGCAAACCGTAGGATGCGGCCATCGCACTTGGAACCGTTAGAAGCGCAGAGTGAACAGGAAGGAAGTTATATGCTTGAATTTAAAAAAGCAATTCCATTGGCTGACTGTTGGGGTAGACCGTTCGACATGAACAGAAACAAACAAGTATTGGATCATTTGATATGATCAAAAATATGTATAGTACCGTTCGACATGAAGATTCGACGAAGCAGCTAAAAACATACGATCGCCACGGGCAGACATTTACGGTCAAATGCTCCACCCATAGGCTATAGAAGAATTCTAATGTTGTTTGACTAGTAATAATAATTAATAATTATAATATTACTAGTCAAACAACATTAGAATTCTACTATAACTTGTGGGCGGAGCATTCGACCAGAAAATTACGATTGCAGCGTCGTACAGTTTACTTTAGCTGCTTCGTTGAATCCTCTTAGAACATCCGACAGACACCATAAGACGTCAATTGATAGATCCAACCTTAATTCATTCGGATTTTCAAGCAAATGCATTTTTAACAAAACAAAATAAATAAAATCGAATTTCGGAAGTAACTTAATAATTTCATTTTTTTGACAAAACCAAAATTCAGAAACTAAATATTGAAATATTTCAGTGTGCACATGTCTATCATCAAGTGGATAATATTTGCACCAGAACAGATATCATTTTCATGAAGATGGAGGTTTAATGCCGACATATCATTGAACCGTAAAAAAAATTTGTGTGGAGATGGATGTGTGTCTCAGTCTTGGTCCTGTTAGTTGATATGAAGGAGGGCAAAAAAGGGCAATGAGATTGTGATTAGACACATGGATTGTATTCTTCTTTCAACATAAACATGAACTTCCATCTAGGGTTGCCACCTGTCCGGTTTTGACCCGGACAGTACGGGTTTAGGAGGCTGTGCCCGGGTTTCCCTCTGCCTCACACCCGGACACCATTTCCAGCTCACGGGGGTTACCATGGGGCCGCCTTTTACAAGCCCCAGCACACAGGGGGACCCGGACAGCAGGGGGATTGTAGCGGCGGGCAGGGGGAGCCAATACAGAGCAATGAAAACAGAGAGAGAGGCGACAGGCAGCTGCTGGTGCAGAAGTTTTTAATAAAGTAAATGCTTAAAAACAATCCACTCACTGTCAGTCTGTGAACTTAGTCGGCTGTCCCATCCTCCCCTCCAATCCACAATGCTGTTATTACTGAATCGCTTGAGAAAGCCAATAACACAGAGCTGCGGGGAGACTGCAGTGAGCTGTCAGCCTGGGATGCTGTGACCAATCAGAGCGTTCCGGAGGCTTAACCACGCCTCCATCATCAGAGGCTGACAGTTCACATGAGTTTCCCGTGGCTCTCTGTTTCCTCCAGTGATAACAGCAGCGTTGATTGGAGGGGAGGATGGGACAGCCGACTTCACAGACTGACATATACAGCTCTGACATGGAGAGTGAGTGGATTGTTTTTAAGCATTTATTTTATTAAAAACTTCTGCACCAGCAGCTGCCTGTCGCCTCTCTCTCTTATGTTTTGACTCCTCTGTGTTTTCCCCCCTCCTCCTGTATTTGTCACCCCCTCCTCCTGTATTTGTCACCCCCTCCTCCTGTATTTGTCACCCCCTCCTCCTGTATTTGTCACCCCCCTCCTCCTGTATTTGTCCCCCCCCTCCTCCTGTATTTGCCCCCCCCCCTCCTCCTGTATTTGTCACCCCCTCCTCTGTAATTGTTCCCCTTCTCTGTAATCCCCCCCCTTGTCTGTATTTGCACCCCCTCCTCTGTAATTGTCTCCTCTTCCTCTGTATATGCCACCCCCTCTTCCTGTATTTGTCACCCCCTCCTCCTGTATTTGCATCCTCTTTCTCTGTAATTGTTCCCCTCCTCTGTAATTGTCTCCCCTCCTCTGTAATTGTCTCCCCTCCTCTGTAATTGCCACCCCCTCCTCCTCCTGTATTTGTCACCCCTCCTCTGTAATTGTTCCCCTTCTCTGTAATTTCCCCCCCCTTGTCTGTAATTGTCCCCCCTCCTCTGTAATTGCATCCTCTTCCTCCTGTATTTGCCACCCCTCCTCCTCCTGTATTTGTCACCCCCTCCTCTGTAATTGTTCCCCTTCTCTGTAATTTCCCCCCCTTGTCTGTATTTGCACCCCCTCCTCTGTAATTGTCTCCTCTTCCTCTGTATTTGCCACCCCCCTCCTCCTGTATTTGCCACCCCCTCCTCTGTATTTGCCACCCCCTCCTCCTCCTGTATTTGCCACCCCTCCTCTGTAATTGTTCCCCTTCTCTGTAATTTCCCCCCCTTGTCTGTATTTGCACCCCCCCTCCTCTGTAATTGTCCCCCCTCCTCTGTAATTGCATCCTCTTCCTCCTGTATTTGCCACCCCCTCCTCCTCCTGTATTTGCCACCCCCTCCTCCTCCTGTATTTGCCACCCCCTCCTCCTCCTGTATTTGTCACCCCCTCCTCTGTAATTGTTCCCCTTCTCTGTAATTTCCCCCCTTGTCTGTATTTGCACCCCCTCCTCTGTAATTGTCTCCTCTTCCTCTGTATATGCCACCCCCTCCTCCTGTATTTGCCACCCCCTCCTCCTGTATTTGCATCCTCTTCCTCTGTATTTGCACCCCCCTCCTCTGTAATTGTCTCCCCTCCTCTGTAATTGTCTCCCCTTCTCTGTAATTGCCCCCCCTTCTTTGTAATTTGCCACCCCCTCCTCCTGTATTTGCATCCTCTTCCTCTGTATTTGCACCCCCCCTCCTCTGTAATTGTCTCCCCTTCTCTGTAATTGTCTCCCCTTCTCTGTATTTGTCACCCCCTCCTCCTGTATTTGTCACCCCCTCCTCCTCCTGTATTTGCACTCCTCTTCCTCTGTAATTGTTCCCTATCTCTGTATTTGACCCCTAGCTCTGTAATTAACCCCTCCTCTGTATTTGCACCCATCCTCTGTAATTTCCCCCATCAATCTCTGTAATTGTCCCCCACTCCGAACCCTCTGCTGTCTGGATCCCCCTGTGTACTGGGGACCCGTGATACCCCCTGTCGGCTGCCATGGTGGTATTGGAAGGAGGAGGATTTGTGCTGGTAGGGAAATGAGATTTGTAATAGGAGAGAATGGGGATAATGGCACTCCAATCACACAGGCATCCCACAATTCTGTTTACGTGATTTTCCCACGATTTGTCGGGTGACAATCGCTGCAAAATAGCACCGCGGTTGGGGTGCCATGCCGTGCGCCTCTAAAGTGTTCGGGTTTGGCTTGAAGAAAAGGTGGCAACCCTACTTCCATCATCACCAAAAATGTACATTGGTAAATATTAAACAATTGTTTTTACAAGGAGAACACTTTACCAGAAAGTACAAAACCTCCCAAAATATCTTCTTGTATTTCTGCAAATCTCAGGCTTAATTAATAGTCACAACAGAATGGATCAGTATGTGCTGAAGACTGCAGTCACTAGAGCTCCACTCTACACAGGAATCATGTGATCTCCACTTCCTGTAGTGAAGCTCCACTCTACACAGAAATCATGTGACCTCCACTTCCCTTAGTGGAGCTTCAGCTGCAGAGATTCACAATAAAGTTCAGTAAAAAAAAAAAAGTGGAGTGGAGGACACGTGCTTCCGGTCATCACTGGAGCTCCACTCTGTAGCCACACCCCTCTCATTGGAGACTTTCTGTCTGGGTAGGAGTGGGATCACCATCTTGTGGATTTCAGAGGAACTGCAGCCCTGAGAAATATCTCGTAGTGCGATTACAGCCTTGTCATTGCTTCCAGATGCTGAAGGACAGTCCCGGGATTTATTCCACTGTCCCATCATGTCCTCATCTCACAGGTTCCAGGACAGGAGAGTGCAGAGTGTCCGTGAGGTGATGACGGCTGGAACACTCTCTGGGCCCCATCACCAGGCACTGTAATTATAGCAGACTGTGGGGAACAGTGATCTCCTTTCTGACAGTGATAGTAGAACTCCAACATCAGCAGAGAGGCAGCGAGAGTGTGTGATCAGGAAAGTGCCCCCACTGACCACCAATGCTGGGCTGGAGTTACACTTTATTCTCATTGACACCAACAATGAGGTTTATTTTATCTCACTGACACCAACATTGGGGCTGATTTTATCTCACTGACACCAATGTTAGATGTCAAGGAAATCATTCCCATTTTGAGTTGCTAACTGAAGTGAGAGTCTTGATTGGTGGGGAGGAATGAGGGGTTGGTTTATTTGGGAAGATAAACTAGCTATGATACAGTTCCCACAGCCTGCAATACTGCTGACCACCACTGGAGGGAGACTCTCCCACATTTATCTGGCTGGACACACACAGGCAGATACAAATCTTTCATACAATCTGATACAATCTAAGGAGTGTGTGGAGCATCCCCACACCCCTCAGAGGATCCTCCAAGTGATCCTTCAAACTAGAATCCTGGTGTGATGACTTCTTCCACTGAGTTCGACTCGAACTTCGGCTGTTTGATCGTTCGACGAAGATCGAATATTATGGGGCGTTAGCGCCAAATTTGAGCGGCGCATCACGCCCCATAATGCTGGCTGATGATTGGCCAAGCATGCACTATGACCCGCATGCTTTGGCGAATCACAGCGCCGTCAGCAAAGAGAGCCATAATTGGCCAAAGGCATCCTGGCTTTGTATATATATATATATATATATATATATATATATATATATATATATATATATATATATATACAAACACTGTATCCTGTGTAGCTAGATCTGACTGCAGGCCATTGCTGGTGTATGTTTCCAAATACTCTTTCAGGCAGGCAGGCAGGCAAGTGATTCAGTGATCTGCAGTGCATTAAATATATATATATATATATATATATACAGTCTCCAACATATATATATATATATATATATATATATATATATCCACTGCATTCCAGTCTAGCCAAGCCTATATCTGACTGCAGGCCATTGCTGGTGTACATTTTCAAATACACTTTCAGGTAGAAGACAAGTGATTCAGTGATCTGCAGTGCATTAAATATATATACAGTCTCCAACGTATTTATCGGCTGCATTCTAGTCTAGCCAAGCCTATATCTGACTGCAGGCCATTCCTGGTGTACATTTTTAAATACACTTTTAGGTAGGTGATTCAGTGATCTGCAGTGCATAAAAATATATATACAGTCTCCTACATATATATATATATCAACTGCATTCTAGTCTAGTCAAGCCTGTACCTGACTGTAGGCCATTCTTGGTGTAATTTTTCTAGTAAACTTCAGGCGGTGTTTTGCTAATCCAATTTTACAGCATGTCTGGAAGGCCACCAAGGAAAGGCAGATGCTCACAGGCTACTAAAAGTGGACAAACAGGCTCTGTGTCTACAGCCAACAGTGCTGGTCATGGACATGGTGCATCCGCAGCACATGGCCGTGGGGCACGATTGTCCTTTTTTCGACAGCTGGCTGTGTTGAGTAAGGATGGGCCCGGTGTTCGATTCAAACCCATGTTCGAATCGAGCACCGGGTGTTCGCTCGCTCGGCAAGCCCAGAACTATTGGGGCCGCTCGCATCAAATTCGTGTGATGCGAGCGGCCCCGCAATGCATTGCGGCCCGTGCAGTGCAATGCTGGCTGATGATTGGCCAAGCATGCACTGTGACCCCGCATGCTTGGCCAATCACAGCGCCGGCAGCGAGGAGAGCCATAATTGGCTACAGGCAGGATGCCTGTAGCCAATTATAGCTCAGGGGCTTTAGTACACGCCCCACGGTATAAGAGGCCGCCGTGACGGCGGCCTCGCATATTCTGTTTCAGTCAGTGTCAGCGTGTCAGTGTGCTGCTGACAATATGTGCTTTATTTCTGGGGATATGTGTTTGCGTGCTGTTAGAACAGCATTGCAGTATCACATCTGGGGGGTGTCTATAGGTGGCCTGTGAAGGGGGGCAGGTTTCCTGTGCTTAGAACTTTCCCTGCAAAAAAGTGTCATATTTGCAGGAAAAAAGCTATTTAAAAGCACTCGCGGCTAATGAATTGATGGCTCCTGTAACACAGAGAACTGTCATTCATTGATAAAAAAAAAAAAAAAAAAGCATAGGGGTCCCCCCTAATTCAATAACCAGGCCCTTCAGGTCTGGGATGGATATTAAGGGGAACCCCAGCCAAAAAAAAAAATGGCGTAGGGTTCCCCTCAAAATCCATACCAGACCCTTGAGGTCTGGTATGGATTTTAAGGGGAACCCTAGCCAAAAAAAATGGCATGGGGTCCCCTCAAAATCCATACCAGACCCTTATCCGAGCACGCAACCTGGCAGGCCGCAGGAAAAGAGGGGGGACGAGAGCGCCCCCCCTCCCGCCTGAACCGTACCAGGCCACATGCCCTCAACATTGGGAGGATGCTTTGGGGGTCTAAGACCCCCAAAGCACCTTGTCCCCATGTTGATGAGGACAAGGGCCTCTTCCCCACAACCGTGCCCGGTGGTTGTGGGGGCCTGCGGGCGGGGGGCTTATCGGAATCTGGAAGCCCCCTTTAACAAGGGGACCCCCAGATCCCGCCCCCCCCCCTGTGTGAAATGGTAAGGGGGTACAAAAGTACCCCTACCATTTCACCAAAAAAGTGGCAAAAATGACAGGAGACAGTCTTTGACAATTCCTTTATTAAAATCTTCTTTCTTCTTTCTTCATCCTTCGGTTTCTTCATCTTCTCCTTCCATCATCTTCTTCCATCTTCTTCTTCCATTTTCTTCTTCCTCCGATCCGCTTCTTCTTGCGCTGGTCTTCTCGTCCTTCTCGTCCGGCATCTTCTTCCGTCGGCGTCGGTGTTGGTGTCTTCTTGGGCCGCTCCGCGCAATGGGAGGCTCCCGCTGTGTGAGGCTCCGCTCCGTCTGACAGGTCTCTGTGGCCTGGTACGGTTCAGGCGGGAGGGGGGGCCGCTCTGTCCCCCCCTCTTTTCCTGCGGCCTGCCAGGTTGCCATAAGGGTCTGGTATGGATTTTGAGGGGGACCCCATGCAGAAGAGTTGGTAGAGTGGATCACAAAGCCGTCCTCATCCTCCTCATCCTCTGTCACCCAGGCTAAGAGAAGTTTGGCTGCCAATGCAGCTGCCAAAGCGGCCTATTCCATCGGCTCAATGGCATCAGTCACTCCTTCCCTAGCCCCACCATCATGTCCTGAGGAGTCCCCCGAACTGTTCGACCACAGTGTCGGGTACATGCTGCAGGAGGATGCGCAGCGTTTTGAAGGCTCCGATGATGGTACCCAGGTTGAGGATGAAGGCAGTAACGTGAGCCCAGAGAGAGGGGTGCCCAAGAAGGACAAGAAACTGGCAGTCATGTTCCCCCAGCTGCAGCATACTGCCAGGTTTGCTCCAGTGGCGAGGAGGGAGGGGATGATGAGGTCACTGACTCTAAGTGGGTGTCTGATAGAAGAGAGGAGGAGGAGGAGGCACATCTCCAACGAGGCAGGATGCCATCCAGGGGCCAGCTTAAGGACAGCCAACCGACTGCATCACACCGCAGAACTCTGCATGTGCAGGGCACTGCTGACTCTCCGCGTATTTTCAAAAGTTCTTTGGTGTGGGCCTCTTTTGAGATGTGTGCAGCAGATCGCATCGTTGCTGTTTGCAACATATGTCTGAAGCGTATCAAGCGTGGCCAAAACAGCAGCCGCTTGGGCACCACATGCTTGACCAGACATATGTCGAGCTCCCATGCAGTCCATTGGCAACAGTACTTAAAAGACCCACACCAAAGAACCGGGCTGACCTCTCCTTGCTCCTCATCAGCTGGGATCTCCAACCTCACTATACCTTCACTCCTCTCAGAGACCTGCACTGAGAGGAATGAAGGTGTAGAATTAGGTGTCCCAAGCACTTGCGGGCAATCTGCTAGCGGTACACCTAAATCCGATTGTAGCAGGCAAATTTCCCAACCTAGTTGCTAAATCGTCGAAAGAAATTCGGTCCCAGCCATCCACATGCTCAGCGGCTGAATGCTAGTTTGGCTAAATTGCTAGAACTCCAACTGCTGCCTTTTCAGCTGGTAGACTCTGCCCCCTTTCGAGAATTTGTGGAATGTGCGGTACCTCAGTGGCAGGTTCCCAAATGTCATTTTTTTTCTCGGAAGGCCATTCCGGCTCTCTACCGGCATGTGGAAGGCAATGTCTTGGCCTCGTTCGACAGGGCGGTCAGCGGTAAGGTCCATATTACCGCTGACTCATGGTCCAGCAGGCATGGACAGGGACGTTACCTTTCTTTCACGGCACACTGGGTAACTCTGCTGGCAGCTGTGAAGGATGCAGGACAGGGTGCAGTAATGTTGGAGCTTTTTCCGCCACCACGCCACCAAAATGCTGGTAGTGGTGATTCTGCCACACCTCTCTCCTCCACCCCCTCCTCTTCTTCTTCCTCTATGGCCTCTTCCTCTGAAGATTTGTCCTCGGAACCAGTAGGCTCTGTATGCCTTCTAGGGGATACGCAAGCACTCAGGCAAAAAGATGCCATGCAGTGCTTGAGTTGGTCTGCTTAGGGGACAGGAGCCACACTGGGGCAGAGATTCTGGCAGCTCTGCAGGGGCAGGTTCAGAGGTGGTTGATGCCATGCCAGCTTCAGCCAGGAATGGTGGTTTGCGACAATGGCACCAACCTCCTCTCTGTCCTCCCACAGGGACGCTTGACTAATGTTCCCTGTTTGGCTCACGTCCTTAATTTGGTGGTGCAGCGGTTATTGTGCAGGTAATACAGGATCTCCTGAGGCAGGCCAGGAAAGTCTGTGGGCATTTTCCCCGGTCATATAATGCCAGTGCTCGGCTGGCTGACCTTCAAAAGGAATGCAACCTGCCCAAGAACCGCCTCATCTGTGACATGCCCACCAGGTGGAACTCAATGTTGGCAATGCTGCAGCGGCTGCACATGCAGCAGAGGGCCATCAATGAGTACCTGTGCGAGTATGGCACCAGGACAGGGTCAGGGGAGCTTGGCTTTTTTTCACCACGCCAGTGGCTAATGATCAAGGATGCATGCACTGTCCTGTCACCATTTGAGGAGGCCACGAGGATGGTGAGCATTGACAGTGCATGCATCAGTGATACTGTCCCTCTTGTCTTCCTGTTGGAGCACACGCTGCATGGAATAATGGACAGGGCACTTGAGGCAGAACAGTGGGAGGAAGAGGAGGACTTCCTTACCTCTCAAGGCCCCCTTTATCCAGACAGTATTCCTGCAGGCCCGCCTATCACACAGGAAGAGGAGGAGGAGGACGGTGAGGAATGTGTCAGCATGGAGGTGGAGCCTGGCACTCAGCATCAGCAGCAGTCTTCAAGGGATCGTTTTCAGTCCCCAGAAACCCATGGACTTTTACGTGGCTGGGAGGAGGTGGCTGCCGATCATGTCGTCCTTAGTGACCCAGAGGACTCCGGATCAAATGCCTCAGCAAACCTATGCTGCATGGCCTCCCTTATCCTGCAAAGCCTGCAAAAGGACCCTCAGATTTGTGGTATCAAGGAGTGGGATCAGTACTGGCTAGCAACCCTTCTTGATCCACGTTACAAGGGTAAGGTTGCAGAACTTATCCAGCATTCGCAGAGGGAGCAGAGGATGAAAAATCTTCGGGAGGCCTTGCAGAAAGGTTTGTGCAATGCGTTTTCATAGCCTTGGAGGTTACAATTTCCTGGTCCTCCTGGACAACGTGTTGCTGAGGCTTCGGTCAGTCACAGAAGGAGTGGTGGAGAAGGTGGCCGTCTGACCGATGCGTTCAGACAATTTTTTTAGTCCGCAGCCCCAAGGTCTGATCGGTTCCAGCAACCATCGCCAGTGTCTGATTTACATGGTGCAGGAATAACTAGGGGCAAGATCAGACTTGGGGACCGTTCCAACCCTACATCCTCTGGGTTACTGGGTCTTGAGGATGGATCACTGGCCAGAGCTTGCACAGTATGCAATTGAGCTACTGGCCTGTCCTGCATCCAGCGTTCTATCTGAACGCACATTCAGTCCTGCTGGAGGCTTTGTAACCGATCACAGAGTGCGCCTGTCCACAGACTCGGTTGATCGGCTCACCTTCATAAAAATTAATCAGTCTTGGATCACCAGCTACCAAGCACCTGATGCTGATGTAACCAATAATTTTTTTATGAATGTGAGATCCCTTGAAGACTGCCTATGCTGATGCTGAGTAACTATCCTGTTATGCTGAGTGACTATCCTATTCCTCCTGAATGTTCATGTTGATATCTTCTAAGAACATTTTTGGTTCTGGGCACCACCACCAGTGCCTAAAGCCCAATTTTTTCTGCCCCATTTAAGGGGGCGTGTAATTACAATTTTTGCTGTAATATTTTGCAGCAGGGCTCGTTCCTGCGCTCAACTAGAGTATCTGTGAGGGGTTGCAGTGTTGTGGCACCAACACCAGTGCCTGAAGCGCCAATTTTTCTGCCCCTGTTTAACAGGGGTGCGTAATTAAATTTTTTGCTATAATATTTCGCAGCAGGGCCTGTTCCTGCGCTAAACAAGAGTATCTGTGAGGCTTTACAGTGTTGTGGCACCACCACCACCACATAAGGCCCAATTTTTCTGCCCCTGTTTAATTACAATTTTTGATCTAATATTTCACAGCAGGGCCGTTCCTGCGCTCAACAAGAGAATCTGTGAGGGCTTACAGTGTTGTGGCACCACCACCACCACCACCTAAGGCCCAATTTTTCTGCCCCTGTTCAGCAGGGGCATGTAATTACATTTTTTGATCTAATATTTCACAGCAGGGCCCATTCCAGCGCCCACCAAGAGTAACTGTGAGGGCTTACAGTGTTCTGGTACCACCAACAGCTAAGGACAAATTTCTGCAGAGTATATAGGGCAGGCCGTATAGTATATACAGGCGGTCCCCTACTTTTAAACATCCGAATTACAAACGACTCCTACTTACAAACGGAGGGAGACAACAGGAAGTGAGAGGAAATCTACCCCTAGGAAGGGAAATTCTCTCCTGTAAGAGTTAATATGGGAAAAAGGTGTCTCCACTGATGCTTTATCACCAATCCTTGTTTCCCTAAAAACACCAAATTTTCAAAACCGAATTGTCATTGGGACAGAAAGTGAGGTGAAATCTTCTGAACAGGGGCACAGACAGCAAAACAAATGTTACAGGGGTGATGACAACCCTTCCCTATGTTATCCAAAAAGCTTAAAAATAGATTTTTTTTGGCTGGAGCTATACTTAAAAAATGTACCTGTTCCAAATTACAAACAGATTCAACTTAAGAGCAAACCTACAGTCCCTGTCTTGTTTGTAACCCGGGGGCCGCCTGTATACTGCTGTTCAGAGTATATAGGGCCTGGGGGCCCCACGCCTTTTTTTTTTTAATTTGGGTGTGGGGTTCCCCTTAATATCCAAACACGACCCAAAGGGCCTGGTAATGGGGGGGGGGGGTTACCCATGCCGTTTTTTCTCAATAATTTTCATCCATATTGCCGGGACCCGACATTACATTACAGCCGCAAGCAGTTTTAAAATGACTTTTATTCCTTTAGAAATGTCATTTTGTGCAGGGACTGTTCTAAACATGGGAAACACGCGCCACTTTACAGGCATACTATAGACACCCCCCAGGTACGATATTTAAAGGAATATTTCACTTTTATTTTTTCACTTTAAGCATCATTAAAATCACTGCTCCCGAAAAAACTGACGTTTTTAAAACTTTCTTTTGCATTGATACATGTCCCCTAAGGCAGGACCCGGGTCCCCAAACCCTTTTTAGGACAATAACTTGCATATTAGCCTTTAAAATTTCGCACTTTTGATTTCTCACGTTCGAGTCCCATAGACTTTAACGGTGTTCGAATGTTCGCGCAAACTTTCGGTCCGTTCGCATGTTCTGGATGCGAACCGAACCGGGGGGTGTTCGGCTCATCCACACTGACACCAGCACTGAGATAGAGCACACTGACACCAGCACTGAGATAGAGCACACTGACACCAGCACTGAGATAGAGCACATTGACACCAGCGCTGAGATAGAGCACACTGACACCAGCCCTGAGATAGAGCACACTGACACCAGCGCTGAGATAGAGCACACTGACACCAGCACTGAGATAGAGCACACTGACACCAGCGCTGAGATAGAGCACACTGACACCAGCACTGAGAGCACACTGACACCAGCACTGAGATAGAGCACACTGACACCAGGGCTGAGATAGAGCACACTGACACCAGCGCTGAGAGCACACTGACACCAGCACTAAGATAGAGCACACTGACACCAGTACTGAAAGCACACTGACACCAGCACTGAGATAGAGCACACTGACACCAGCACTGAGAGCACACTGACACCAGCACTGAGATAGAGCACACTGACACCAGCACTGAGAGCACACACTGAGATAGAGTACACTGACACCAGCGCTGAGATAGAGCACACTGACATCAGCGCCGAGATAGAGCACACTGACACCAGCACTGAGATAGAGCACACTGACACCAGCACTGAGAGCACACTGACACCAGCACTGAGAGCACACTGACACCAGTACTGAGATAGAGCACACTGACACCAGCACTGAGAGCACACTGACACCAGCACTGAGAGCACACACTGAGATAGAGCACACTGACACCAGCACTGAGATAGAGCACACTGACACCAGCGCTGAGATAGAGCACACTGACACCATTGTTCGGGTCCGGGACCCAGACACCCAAAAGTCCGGTACGGACCAGAACTTTACAGTTCGGCTTCGCTCAACCCAATTATGAATAAAACCGAATCCGAAATAAATTACATCCCAAATAGCGAATGGCTTTGGCGTAATTCGTTGATGCTTTAACGCAGTCTAATGCAACAGCAAGTCGACTCGTGGTTTTGCATAACGAATTATTTAATTTCCCTATTTGTTAAATTTAGCGGACATTCAGATGAATCAATTTATTTCCAAATTGTTTAGTAGCTCACTAGGGAATAAAATCAATTGATTTAAATAAAATAAAAAAATTTGTTATGCGATTACGATCACAAGTCGACTTGCTGTTGCATTAGGCCGCGTTAACGCATTAACAAATTATGCTGAAGGCATTCGCTATTTATGATATAATTTAGTTCGGATTCTGTTTTATTCGTAATTACTTTGTTCAGAAATTCGAATGCTTCCGAATGTCCGAAAGTTGCTAAATTCGGACAAATTTTGATTTGTTATGAAACGAATTGCACAAGCCTACAGCCTACTAAGTTTATCACAACGTCGCTCAGGCGAGATAAAGCGAAACATTGTAACTTTTGGTTCTTTTAGATCAAAGTAATGAACTTCGGTCTGTAAATGAGGTCAGTTTAGCCACTTAAAGACTAAACCTTTTTCTAACATTTGTTGTTTACTAGTTAAAAATCAGTATTTTTTGTTAGAAAATTACTTAGAACCCCCCAAATATATATATATATATATATATATATATATATATATTATATTTATTTTTTTTTTTTAGCAGAGACCATAGAGAATAAAATGGCAGTTGTTGTAATATTTTATGTCACACTGTATTTGCGCAGCGGTCTTTCAAGCACAATATTTTTGGGAAAAATACACTTTAACCACTTCAATACCGGGCACTTTCGCCCCTTCCTGCCCAGGCCAATTTTCAGCTTTCAGCGCTCTCACACTTTGAATGACAATTGCGCGGTCATGCTACACTGTACCCATATGACCTTTTTATCATTTTCTTCCCACAAATAGAGCTTTCTTTTGGTGGTATTTGATCACCTCTGAGGTTTTTATTTTTTGCTAAACAAACTAAAAAAGACCGAAATAATTTGGAAAAAAAAAAAAAAAACGTTTTTTTCTTTGTTTCTGTTATAAAATGTTGTTTTCTCCTTCACTGATGGGCACTGATGAGGAGGCACTAATATGTAGAATTGATGGGCACTGATATGCAGCACTGATGGGCACCAATAGACGGCACTGATATGTGGCACTGACGGGTGGCACTGACGGACACTAATAGAGGGCACTGATGGGTAGCACTGATGATGAGGTACTGAGAGGTGTTACTGATGGGGACTGATTGGCACTGTGGTGGGCGATCATTCCGAGAGAGGCAGAACAAGGCAGATCGCCGTTCTGTCAGAGGGGAAGATGGAGATCCTGTGTTTCTGCCAAGCAGGAACACAGATCTCTGTCTTCCCACAGTTGAAGCACCTCCCCCACACAGTTAGAAAGCCACTGATGTTAACCCCTTCCTTTCCAGTGTCATTAGTACAGTGACAGTGCATTCTCTTTTGCACTGATCACTGCATCGGTGTCAATGGTCCCCAAAAAGTGTCAGATTTGTCCGCTGCAATGTCGCAGTCCCACTAAAAATCGCTGATCGCCGCCATTACTAGTAAACTAAATAAAAAAGAAAATGTCCATAAATCTATCCCACAGTTTGTAGACAATATAACTTTTGTGCAAACCAATCAACATACGCTTATTGGGATTTTTTGTACCAAAAATATGTAGCAGAATACATATTGGCCCAAATTGATGAAGAAATTTGATTGTTTAAGTTTTTTAATTTTATTTTTTCTAGCAGAAAGTAAAAAAACATTTTTTTTTCAAAATTGTCGGTCTTTTTTTTTGTTTATAGCGAAAAAAATATAATCCGCAGAGGTGATCAAATACCACCAAAAGAAAACTCTATTTGTGGGGGGAAAAAAGACTTACATTTTATTTGGGTACAGCGTCGCATGACCGCGCAATTGTCAGTTAGGGCAACGCAGTTCCGTATCACTAAAAATGGCCTGGTCATGAAGAGGGGTAAATCTTCTGGAGGTGAAGTGGTTAAACAAAAAAAAATTAAGTTACACCCAAGCACACCAAAGCCCCCCCCCCCAAAAAAAAAATTGGAGGCCCCCCCCCCCCACATATACACACGCATGAATGTAAGTACAAGCGTCAGGGGCGCCTACACTTGTTACATATCGCCGCACACGCTGGAATGTTAATTCTATCCCCAGACCTCCTCCGTAACACTAAACTGATGACCTATAGGGGGCTTTTCTTTATCACCTATAGAAAATACTGAAGTTTGTCACCATTTAATGGGCAAACACAAATTTAAGGTGTGACATGTTGGGTATCTATTTACTCGGTGCAACCTCGGCTTTTATATTTTACCAAAAAGTTTCTGCGATAATATTGTGTGACATAAAATATTGGAACTACCACTATTTCATTCTCTAGGGTGTCTGCTTTCAGAAAATATATCATGTTTTTTGGGGTTTTTATGTAATCTTCAGGCATACAGTGATTTTTTTTTAAATGTGTGCAGAAAATGCAATAACGACTCTGGCATCGAAAGGGTTAAAGTTGATATAAAAAAAAAATCTGTGGAGGTCACATGACTCCTGTGCAGAGTGGAGCTCCAGTCTGCAGCCAGATACCATCAGGAAATGCAGATGTGACCGGAAACATTGTTTCTAATGTCTATTGAATGTTTGCTACATTAAAGTTCATTAAACAAAAAACAACAAAAAAAGTGGAGTGGAGGCCACATGTTTCCTGTCAAATGTGGAGCTCCACTCTCGGAAGACAGGAAGTGATGTCAGGTACAGACAGGAAGTTCCGGGTGAGAGGTGAGTCGGGAGGAAGTAGAGAGAAGACATTGCTGGAAGACGCAGCAGAGGAGGTAATAAGATCTTATTTACTATTTACACCCAGTAACCCCCCGTCATGTCCGTCCTCTTCCTCCATAGTCACTGTGACGTCTTTTATCTCCAGCAGATGATGATACACACATATATAGTGTGGAAATACGTAGATTAACCCCTTCAGGGAGGATCAGTTGATGATGAATAATGATTGGCTCCAGTGTGTTGGAAACCCCACATTCCGGATCCCACCAGGAAGCCGACACTGCACAGCGCTAATCACAGGCAGTGAGACCTTTCCTGGTCCTCAGCTGTACAGATCGGGAAATGTCTCACTGCCTGTGATTAGCGCTGTGCAGTGTCGGCTTCCTGGTGGGATCCGGAATGTGGGGTTTCCAACACACCGGAGCCCATCACTAATGATTTATATATCTTGCTTCCAAAGCTGGCCATACATGGTTCAGTTTTATCGTTCATCCAGCGGGATGAGAGGAAAAAACTGAAGTGATTCCCCCATCCACACATTGGAGGGGGATGGGGGAATCCTCCCCGCTGCACTATTGTATTCTGACAATGGGGGGCGCTCCTCCGCTCTCAGAATACACAGATCAGTGATGAAGCTATTGGCTGCAGCCGCTGATCGAGTGACTTTTATCCGGCAGTGACCACACATGGATGGAAATGTGACCGATCCCTGCTGAACCAGCTGAATTTCCATGTCTCTATGGTCACCATAAGTCAGGGCTCAACAATTCCCAGGTCACCATGGTGACTAGAAATGGCGTCCTGGCCCCTGGGCTCTTGTCAGCCCATTCTCACTGTTGGTCTGAATAATGTTTCTTTCTGAAACCCGGACACATTATTCAGACAGGAATGTGTCTCGGAGCGGGGCCAGGCGGGAGGGTGAGGGGGGAGGAGGAGATGATGGCACCCGACCTGTGAAGTCAGGGGTGGACTGGACAGGACAGCGGCATGAGAGGACTCATCTCACTGAGCTCCCGCTGCCGATCTTTCTCCTTTCCGCGGCCGCATTACTGTCACCATCGGCTCCTGCTTCCACCCACAGCTGCCTGTGTCCCTGCAGAGCCCTCCGGCAGAACAGAGAGGAAGGAGCGGGACCGAATCTCCAACATGGCGCCACCTCGGCACTGCCACAAAGATCCCCACAAGGTGCTGAGAAACAGGACTACAGAGTCCTTACAGGAGTAACCAGGACAAGCCTGCAAAGCAGCCAGCTAAGAAACCAGCCAGGGAGGGACATGCTGCTTTATGTACACAAGATGTCCTCTCCATCCACTCTGCTCTCACACACTGCTGGGGGAGATGTACAGGACATGCAGGAGGACACAGGGGAGGGGGGATTGGATTACTGGGGGAGATGTACCCCCTGAATCCCATGTCCTGCACCCTTTGTCCTGTGTTCTGTACCACATGTCCTGCACTCCACATTCTGCACACTGTACCCTTCCCCCTGCACCCTATGTCCTGCACCCATCTCTTGTACCCTGTACCCCATGTCCTGCGTTCTGCACTCGGCTCCCCATGTCCTGCATTGTGCACCCTGTACCACATGTCCTGCATCCTTCTCTGGTACCCTGTACTCCCTGTCCTGCATTCTGCACACTGCACCCCTGCAGTGACCTACAGTCTTCTCCGGTATCCATCACCCCATGTCCTGTGTTCTGCACCACATGTCATGCATCCATCTCATGCACCCTGTACGCCATGTCCAAAGTTCTGCACCTCACAGATTACTCACACATTACTTGCCCGGACCCTGGTGCTGACAACCCACACTGCTGTAAAAAAAAAAACTGTCTCCTAACTTTTTTAGCTGGCTCCTAGATTCAAAGCAAATTTGTCAAGCCCTTCTTTAAGTGACTTCCTCCCCTCCCCCTCATCTCCTTCATTATGTAAGTCATGCTGAGATAATCTCCCATTGGCTGAGCAATATTCTCATTTGTCTCTGAGCTCCTTCTTGCTATTCCTCGTCCTGCCTGTTGTTTCCTTGGATTGATTTTCTGTGTAGTGACCCCGGCTTCATCTCTTGGATGCGCTCGTCTGTTGCTTGTCCTGACCTTTATCCTGATTCCTGGATCTCCTCCTCATCTCTCCTCCATATCCTCTTACACAGCTTTTCTCCACACCTGCAGTGATCCTGGGGGGTGGAAACTTGGCACCAGCACTCAGCAAAATCCATCCCCACCATTAGGAGCTCTGGAGAAAATTGTCTGCTATTTACATTCCGTTCCTCCGCACGTCACCTGATCACATGAGACCTTACTTTCACAGATTCCTGACAGATTTCTGTATGGTAAAGGTCAAAGTTCACTCTTCAGTTTAGGAGAGGAAGGACACACCCAGGAACAATGATTTGGTTTGCACAGGAGCCTCATATAGAGGACCCCTCAAATCTCCCCATCCAAATGTCCCTCCATCCAGAGTCTGACTATGACATCACACTGACCTCACAGCTCCTCCTCCAAATGTCCCTCCATCCAGAGTCTATATGTCCTATGACATCACACTGACCTCACAGCTCCTCCTCCCAATGCCCCTCCATCCAGAGTCTATATGTCCTATGACATCACATGACATCACACTGACCTCACAGCTCCTCCAAATGTCCCTCCATCCAGAGTCTATATGTCCTATGACATCACACTGACCTCACAGCTCCTCCTCCCAATGTCCCTCCATCCAGAGTCTATATGTCTTATGACATCACGCTGACCTCACAGCTCCTCCTCCCAATGTCTCTCTATCTGCTTTTTTTCCGATACTCTTAGGATGTGGGCGGACCCTTGGCATCCTCACTAGCAAAGTGGGACTGTTGGTCCTGCATTGTATGTAATGACATCAGAATTCCTGCTACAAGCTTTTATCCTGCATAGTGTGGGGGTCCTGTGTGGGTAAATTATACCTCAGTCTGAAGTGGGGCTTTAATAAAATGGAGACCTGAATGGTGAGGTGAGGAGGATTCTGGGAATATAATTTGATTTTACTATTTCTGCTCAGATCTATAGTTTTCCTCCTGTGAAGTCTGGAGATCATATGACCATCACATTGCCTCCACCTCCCTCCCTGATAGAATAGAGAAATACAAAGAAGATTCTAGAAGTCACCAGAGAGATGATGGAGGAGAGGTGAGCGGTGCTGGGAATTCTGGGACATTATCCAGTAACAGACAAGGGATGTGTCTGGATGGTGACTGTATCATTGTGTGTGTCAGGTTCCTATAAGGTGTCAGGATGTCACTGTCTATTTCTCCATGGAGGAGTGAGAGTATTTAGAAGGACACAAGGATCTCTACAAGGACGTCATGATGGACAATCAGCCGCCCCTCACATCACCGGGTAAGAGGAGACTTTATTGTAAAGGAGAGAGCAGTACGGAGGGTCCACCTAGATCCCCCATCATCTGATAAACACATAGAAACAATGTATTCAGTCAGTGTGTGTGTTTCCTACAGATGGATCCAGTAATGGGAACCCACCAGAGAGATGTCCCCGTCCTCTGTATTCCCGGGATTCCACACAGGAAGGTCACACCATCCCTCACCATCATCAGGTAGATGAGGAACAATCACTGATAGTATCATTAGGATCTGTACATTATCTGCATTGTTACCATTGATGTCATTTTTATTATATATTCAGAGTGGAAACCTGAGAGATTCTAAAGTTGAGGTTAAAGAAGAGATAAAAGAGGAGGATGATGAGGATGGGGTGATGGAGGAGTCAGAGTCTCTAAAAGAACACAAAGATCTGTACCAGGACACCATGGTGGAGTCATCCAGCTACAGAAACCCACCAGAGAGATGTCCCCGTCCTCTGTATTCCCGGGATTCCACACAGGAAGGTCACACCATCCCTCACCATCATCAGGTAGATGATTGACAATTATTGGTAGTTCTGATTTATACACAGCATGATTGTTACAATGAATGTTTTATTATATATTCAGAGTGGAAACCTCGGGGATGATAATATTGATGTTAAAGAAGAGTATAAAGAGGAGGATGAGGAGTATGGAGTGATGGAGGAGTTTTCAGAAGGACACAAGGATATGATGGAGCCACCAAATACCAGGAACCCACCAGAGAGATGTCCCCGTCCTCTGTATTCCCGGGATTCCACACAGGAAGATCACACCATCCCCCACTATTATAAGGTTGGTGGGATGGAGCATCTAGAACAGGGGTGCTCAACCTTTTGAAGAGCGAGGGCCACTTAAGCGACTTAGTAACCAGCCGCGGGCCACAATGAGCAGATGACAGTTCTGCCTCCACTCTACATATGCAAAGCGGACACAGACACAGCCCACTCTACTCTATGGGCCCTCTCATCTGATCAAATGGAAGGGGACGGATCCACTTTACGTTTTTTTAGCAGATCAGATTGTAAGGAGGCAGCTGTAAACGGACACAAGTCTGTTTACATCTGCCGCTCCATAGAGGTGAATGGAGGGTCCGATTGGGTCAGACAGATCATGATAAAGGGGCCTAAGGCTACTATTACACTGATGGTCCATGGTCTACCCACACCTGTGGCTTTCCTGCAGGTTAGCTGTATTTTGCCATAGAATTCTATTATGTCCTGCAGGTGTGGTGCACTTTCTGAAAGTGCCCCAAACCCACAGGTAAAACCAGAAGTCTATGGCTCAGTGCAGGTAAGCCGCAGGTACACTGCGCTATACCTGCGGATCAGATTTAAAGCAGCCCAGTAACCACTGCAGAACAGATATGTCCATATACACACTGTGATTTTAGTAATAAACTTGCTGTCCCAGGCAGAGTGCATTTGGTATCACTCCACCTATGACAGGAGCCGGTGTTATACAGTAAGCATTGGCTTATGCAGCTCTGCTCCGCAGCTGATTGCTTCCTCTACCGCTGGCTTCATTCACAACACTGATGCTCGTGCATGGCGGGTAGACAACCTGCAATCTGTGCTTGCCAACTCGCCATCCCAGAGCAGGAGGTCGCGGGCCACATCAGAGGGCTCCGCGGGCCACTGGTTGGGCACCCCTGATCTAGAACATGGACTCCTAGAGATGATGTGTAGATTTTTTATGTGATGTCACAATAATAAATCCTATTGTTTACAGATGATATTCACTTTCATTTTCTTGATTTAGAGTGGAGATCCAATCGATATAGAATTTGAGGTTAAAGCAGAAGAAGAAGAAGAGAGGTGTGTGAGGGATGATCAGCAGTCTATGGAGGAGGATGGAATAACGGGGACATTTATAGAGGAGGACACTCCTACAGAGATCAGCACAGGTGGGTCATTAATACTAAACACATTCCTCCACCCATACTGCTCACTGATTGGTCCAGATTAGGGCGGGGACTGGGTGATATCAGCCTGTAATCCCCTGGTCACTTTCCTGAGCTGTGTTCCCCGTCCTGTATTCCTGTATTTCTCTCGGATAATCTTCCTTCTCTGTGCTGCAGACACAATTTATAGATCTAAACTGGATTTATGGAGATTCTGGAGTTCAGTTAGCAGCAAAAGGTTGATTTTCACCATAGATGATGCTCTACCTAGACACCTGGGGTGTGTGCTTTGGGTCTTCTGCCCCATGCCCGGGTCTAGCATGATCTCTGACAGAACAATTCTCCCAGGATTACTTGTTCTGTTGTCTGCTGGCTGTGCCGGGTGGAGGGATATGTCTGTATAGTCTCAGACCCAAGTCACTGAGTGCAGTCTCAGGAGATGGGAGGCAGCGGTGTGGGACCTCTGCAACTTGTCTCATGTAAACATTTAATCTTCCACTGATTACTGAATACCAATATTATGAGTCCTGACCCTTACACTGTATAATATATATTGTACATTACATACGCCTGACCCCTGCACTGTATACACTATGGTGTACATTACATACTCTTGACCCCGGCAATATATACTCTGTTGTACACTACATACTCCTGACCCCTGCACTATATACTGTTTGTTGTACATTACATACTCCTGGCTAGTGATGAGCTGTCTGTTTGGGTCGAACGTGAGTTCGACTCGAACATTGGCTGTTCGCCCATTTGCTGAATAGTGAACAATTTGTGGTGTTCGCGGCAAATTCGAAAGCCGCAGAACACCCTTTAAAAGTCTATGGGAGAAAAGTGCTGATTTTAAAGGCTTATATGCAAGTTATTGTCAGGACCCGGGTCCTGCCCCAGGGGACATGTATCAATGCAAAAAAACTGTTTTAAAACCTGCAGTTTTTTCGGGAGTAGTGATTATAATGATGCTTAAAGTGAAACAATAAAAGTGAAATATTCCTTTAAATTTCGTACCTGGTGGGTGTATATAGCATGCCTGTAAAAGGGCGCATGTTTCCCGTGCTTAGAACAGTCCAAGTGCAAAATTACATTTCTAAAGGAAAAAAAAGTCATTTAAAAGTACTAGCGCTAGCTGCTATAATGAATTGTCGGGTCTCTGCAACACATAAGTCATTAAAAAAAAAAAGGGCCTGGGATTCCCCCACAGTGCATTACCAGGCCCTTTGGGTCTGGTATGAATATTAAGGAGAACCCCGAACCAAAATTTAAAAAAATACGTGGGGGTACCCCCAAATTCTATAGCAGGCCCTTCAGGTCTGGTATGGATTTTATGGGAAGCCCCGCGCCAAAATTTAAAAATAATGGCGTGGGGGTCCCCCTAAAAATCCATACCCTTACCTGAGCACGCGACCTGGCAGGCCGCAGAAAAAGAGGGGGGGGGACGAGAGAGTGCCCCCCCCCCTCCTGAACTGTACCAGTCCACATGCCCTCAACATGGGGAGGGTGTCCCCATGCTGATGGGGACAAGGGCCTCATCCCCACAACCCTTGCCTGGTGGTTGGGGGGCTTATCGGAATCTGGAAGCCCCCTTTAAACAAGGGGACCCCCAGATCCCACCCATCCCCCCCGTGTGAAATGGTAATGGGGTACAAATGTACCCCTACCATTTCACAAAAAGTGTACTATATACTCTGTTGTACACTACATCATTCTGATACTATATAGTCCTATCTGTTGTATCTTATACAATATGTTGTACATTATATAGTCCTGACTTCTGCTCTCTCCCCTCTACCCACTGCTATATATACACATAATATGGATTCTCTTTTGTTACACCCATTTCCTACCAGCTGGACATTTTATATCTGATGATTTGATTGGAGCACAGACTTTTACATGTTGATAATAATGTGATAACATCCTCAAACTCTGGAACCTTAAATAGAAAGTGATAATGAGGGAGGAGTCAATAACCCAATGATGGGGGTTTTCAGGATCAGTCCAGTCTTCATCTTGGTTGTTCTCCCCCATCCTCACTCTCTGACCTCTGGTGGGGCTCAGCCCCGCTGTTATTCATGACTAAATCATGGACTAAATAAGGAAGTGCAGGACTTCTTGTGTTGGGAAGATGACAATGAGTGATAGAGGGGGAGGGGACACTCGTCCTATAATCCCCTCATCACTGTCACTCCTATAAAAGACAGTTCTCGTTGTTTCCTCACTCTCTGACTAAGGGCCATGAATAAAGAAATGAACTGGTAGGAGATCAGAGGACCCATTTACTAGTTACCTTGAGGGGGGAATTGTAAGATCCTCAGAGACAAAGCTGCCTGATGTGGGCGGAGTCCTGGTTTAGGGGAACCAATCAGCTCATGTCTAGTAATAATCTTTGTATTTCTATTTTAGTAGATGGACGGGAGATGAGGAAAACCTCAGAGGATTGTCTCACTTTGTCTCCAGACTGTAAAGTAGAAGATGAGGACATCACACAGTATAGTCCAGGAGAAAACCCGACCACCTCAAATGTCCATCCGGCACCACACAGTGTAGATGGACCATCGTATTCCTCTTATCCTGAGGAACCTCAGACTGTGAGGGACGGTGCCGTCCTTCCAACAGAGAAGAGCTTTTCCTGTACTGAGTGCGGGAAGTGTTTCCATTTTAAATCACATCTTATTGTGCATATAAGATCTCACACAGGAGAGAAGCCATATTCCTGTCCTGAGTGCGGGAAGTGTTTCCGTTTTAAATCCAAACTTAATGAGCATAAAAGATCTCACACAGGAGAGAAGCCGTATTCCTGTCCTGAGTGCGGGAAATGTTTTGCAGTGAAGTCCATTCTTTACACACATCAGAGATCTCACACAGGGGAAAAGCTGTATTCCTGTCCTGAGTGTGGGAAATGTTTTTCACAGAAGTCCAGTCTTTACACACATCAAAGATCTCACACAGGAGAGAAGCCGTATTCATGTCCCGAGTGTGGGAAATGTTTTGCAGCGAAGTCAAATCTTTACAAACATCAGAGATTTCACACGGGGGAAAAGCGGTATTCCTGTCCTGAGTGTGGGAAATGTTTTTCATCTAAGTCCAATCTTTCCACACATCAGAGATTTCACACGGGGGTAAAGCCGTATTCCTGTCCTGAGTGCGGGAAATGCTTTTCACAGAAGTCGCATCTTGACACACATAAGAGATCTCACACGGGGGAGAAGCCTTATTCCTGCCCTGAGTGTGGGAAATGTTTTTCAGCGAAGTCCAGTCTTTACCCGGCTACCTCAAATGTACATCCGGCACCACACAGTGTAGATGGACCATCATATTCCTGCTCGAAGTGTTTCCATTCTAATTCCCATCTTAATGGGCATAAAAGATCTCACACGGGGGAGAAGCCGTATTCATGTCCTGAGTGCGGTAAATGTTTTTCAGTGAAGTCCAATCTTTCCACACATCAGAGATTTCACACGGGGGAAAAGCCGTATTCCTGTCCTGAGTGCGGTAAATGTTTTTCAGTGAAGTCCAGTCTTTACACACATCAGAGATCTCACACAGGAGAGAAGCCGTATTCCTGTCCTGAGTGCGGGAAATGTTTTTCAGATAAGTCCAATCTTTCCACACATCAGAGATTTCACACGGGGGAAAAGCCGTATTCCTGTCCTGCGTGCGGGAAATGTTTTTCATCTAAGTACAATCTTTCCAGACATCAGAGATCTCACACGGGGAAGAAGCCGTATTCCTGTCCTGAGTGAGGGAATTGTTCCTCAGTGAAGTCCTGTCCTCCTGTACATCAGGGATCCCACACAACACTTGAGGTGTATTAGTGCCTTGAGTGCGGGAAATGTCTTCTATATGAATGTTGCTGGACATCACAGCTCTCATGTGGGGAAGAAGCACACCCTGATATACACCTCAGATATACTCCATGGCTGATCTTCATCATGTAAGAAACAGTTGATAAGGAGATCAGAGATCACCAAAGACATGGATGAAGTGTTGTAAAAATACAATGGATGGGCGGCTCATACAGGTCTGGTAATGTACTTTTATGTCATGGCTTTCTTCCAGGTCCGCACCCATGCATGCGCACAACCAGAAACCTCCACTGTCATTGGCTGTAGGACAAGTTTGTCAGCAGGTCCCAGCCAATGATTTTGCCCCATACCCTGCTGATCACCTGCAGCCAATGACAAATCACTCCTGTGTTTTATTTTGTAAACACGGGGAGCTATCTTGTGATTTCTTCTCTTCCCGAGTCCTTTTCGGTTCAGGAAGAGAAGAGAACACAACACTGTGTGTATAATCACCACACTTTACACCCACACACCTTAGATTGGCACATTTAACCCCATTGATTGCCCTCATTCACCCTTTGATCACCCCTGTCACCCAACCAGTGCCATTAGTACAGCCTCAGTGTCCAGTATTTTTCACCAATCATTGTATTAGGGTCACTTGTTACATCAGATAATGCCAGGGTCAGCTAGCATTAGATTGCCCGCACACTATCGCATTCACGCTATAGGATCCTGATCACCAACATTACTAGTATAGTGTCTGTATGGATCAATATCCTGATCACCACCATTACTACTATAGTGTCTGTATGGATCAATATCCTGATCACCACCATTACTAGTATAGTGTCTGTATGGATCAATATCCTGATCACCACCATTACTAGTATAGTATCTGTATGGATCAATATCCTGATCATGAACAGAACTATATTAGTATCCCCCCTTAGTATAGTGTTCCTAATAGTGCAGTGTTAGCAGGATCAGCCCTTCTGCCCCCCAACAAGTGCAGTGTCAGTAGATCACCGACACCTCTGATACGTTGCACACATAACCGCAGTGTTGGCAGAATCAGGCCTGATCTCTTCTAGCACTAGCAGATAAGTTTTATTTGTGTAGCACCCTGGAGTTTAGTCAGGGAGCTCCTCACAGATTTACTTGCCAGGAGTAGTTATCCTGGTTGATTGTTAGAGATCTATTGATTTCTCCCTAAGTTTGGCCTTGTTGCACTTTTCTCTTCTACCACTAGGTGGCCGGGTACTTGGTGGTGCTAGATATGAGAAGGGCAACCCAAGGTCAGGTTATGGGTATATAGGGTATCTCAGCCAATGGGCAGGGGTTTTCTTGAATCCCTTGGCCTGCTGGGAGAACTTATATATTCGGGTGGAGTCAGTTGATCAGGGTTCTGTGCCCCCTGGATGGCTGTCTGGGTGGACGTGTGTTGTGTTGGCCCTGGGCTGCTAGGCCAGAGGTTGAGCCTATCCTGGGCACATCTGGCTGCTAGGAGAGCAGCGCAGGGTTGGGACTGCAGCTTTCAGTCCAACCAGAAGTGACGGTTCGGCCAGCCGGGGAAGCTGTCGCCACAAAGGGACCAGCCATCTTATTACCAGGGACAGAGAATTGGGAAACTTCCGGCAGTGATCAAGCCAAGGACCCAACCAGCAGAGGTGACACTTGTAGAGCAGCCTTGTGTGTCAAGTCAAGGACTGAGCAGGCCAGTGGGCTGAAGCTTGTGAAGTATCGGGGTGCCAAGCTAGGGACCCAGCAGAGAGGTGGGGGTGATGCTTGAGGAAGATACCACCGTGAAGATTGGAGGAGCTCAAGGGATTCAGAGTCAGTGAATCAAAGGATCTAGTGAGAGAGACCGGGAGCTCAGTGGGCTGAAGAACTACAAGGAGTGATTGTAGTGAAGCTGAGAGAACTGTTATGCTTTGTGTTAGGAACTGTTAAAGACTGTTGCCATAGGTGACAGCATTCCTGCACGTGCAGATGTGACGTCTTGCTGGATGCCTTTCCCTGCAGGGCTGTCCTCCTATGGAATTCTCGGAGTCTGCTAATTAATCTTGCAACTACTCAAGGGTGTCCTGGCCCTAACCCTCTTTCCCCCAAAAAGTTTGTAAGAGAAATAAACATCTCTTGCATTCGAGAAGTGTCTGGCACCCAAAAACTTCCACCTTGCACCCACTATGCCTCACAACCAACCATATACAGAAGGATATTAGCTATCTCTGGCCCTGGAGGTTCTCATTAGCCTGAAGGAGGCCGGAGACCTTGCTACATTTGTAGTAGTAAGCAGTCCCTGACAGCCAGGAGCTCTTTTTCCCGTGAGTCACACTAGGTACCTGTGAATTTAGTGGCCAAAATGTCCCAACAAAGGTACTCTAGTGAAGAGGCCTACAGGATTCTGAGTATGACATCTGAGAGCGAGGAGGAGTCCTCACTGACAGAATTAGGCTCTGAATATGAACCTGTAGAGAGCAGCGGCACCCCGACAGGGAGCTCAGGGGATGGAGGAGAGGTCCCTGCTAAGGTCAGCTGTAAGTATGGTAAATGTGATGAGAGGCGCTGATTAACTAAATAAATATTGCCACTTCTCAGTGATAAATATCAGTGATAAATAATAGACAAAAATGAATTGGAATCACCCAAAACCACAAGATGCATCCATTTTACATGAGATAGTGCTTAACAATTAAAAAAGTGCAGTCAAAAGTGCTTTACAAGTCCTGAACATATACTGTCTTCAATCATGGAAGAAAGTTACATTCAGAGTTGCCTATGCCCGGCACTGGGGCTATTGCGCTCGTAATAGGATGGAGAATCCGCTTCAGGCACCTCTGAATGTAAGCAGCCATTTGGCATATGTTTTTATTCACTTTATTTTAATAAATGGGATTATACTATTTCCATCTTTGCATCCCTTTTAGTGGAGTGGAAATATTTATTTAGTTAACCACTTCAGCCCCGGACCAATTGGCAGCCAAAGGACCAGGCCCCTTTTTGCAATTCGGCACTGCCTCGCTTTAACTGACAATTGCGCGGTCGTGCGACGTGGCTCCCAAACAAAATTGGCGTCCCTTTTTCCCCACAAATAGGAGCTTTCTTTTGGTGGTATTTGATCGCCCCTGCGGTTTTTATTTTTTGCGCTATAAACAAAAATAGAGCGACAATTTTGAAAACAATGCAATATTTTTTGCTTTTTGTTATAATAAATATCCCCAAAAAATATATAAAAGAACTTTTTTTTTCCTCAGTTTAGGCCGATACGTATTCTTCTACATATTTTTGGTAAAAAAATCTCAATTAGCGATTATTGATTGATTTGCGCAAAAGTTATAGCGTTTACAAAATAGGGGATAGTTTTATAGCATTTTTATTAATATTTTTTTTTTTTTTACTAGTAATGGCGGCGATCACGATTTTTATTGTGACTGCGACATTATGGCGGACACATCGGACATTTTTGACACATTTTTGGGACCATTGTCATTTAAACAGCAATCAATGCTATTTAAATGCATTGATTCCTGTATAAATTACACTGGCAGTGAAAGAGTTAACCACTAGGGGGAGGGGAGGGATTATGGGCTGTGACGTGTGTGTGTTTTTTTACATTAGGGCGGGGCTGACGTCTGACATCATTGATCGGCTTTCCCGATGACCGGGAACAGCCGATCAATGACATGAGTAGGAAGCGCGGGGAGAGGTTTGTTTACACAGACCTCTCCCTGTTCTTCAGCTCCGTGACCCGATCGCGGGACACCAGCGGCGATCATGTCCGCTGGTCCCGCGGCCGGGGTCACGGAGCTCCCGACTGGGTTGCGAGCGCCCTGCTGGCGGCGCGCGCGCGCGCGCGACCCACGGGCAGGCAATTAAAGGGCCACGTACAGTGGTGTAAAAAAGTGTTTGCCCCCTTCCTCATTTCCTGTTCCTTTGCATGTTTGTCACACTTAAGTGTTTCGGAACATCAAACCAATTTAAACAATAGTCAAGGACAACACAAGTAAACACAAAATGCAATTTGTAAATGAAGGTGTTTATTATTGAAGGTGAAAAAAAATCCAAACCATCATGGCCCTGTGTGAAAAAGTGATTGCCCCCTAAACCTAATAACTGGTTGGGCCACCCTTAGCAGCAACAACTGCAACCAAGCGTTTGCGATAACGTGCAATGAGGCTTTTACAGCGTCCTGGAGGAATTTTGGCCCACTCATCTTTGCAGAATTGTCCTAATTCAGTTACATTAGAGGGTTTTCGAGCATGAACGGCCTTTTTAAGGTCATACCACAACATCTCAATAGGATTCAGGTCAGGACTTTGGCTAGGCCACTCCAAAGTCTTCATTTTGTTTTTCTTCAGCCATTCGGTGGTGGACTTGCTGGTGTGTTTAGGATCATTGTCCTGCTGCAGAACCCAAGTTCGTTTCAGCTTGAGTACACGAACAGATGGTCGGACATTCTCCTTCAGGATCTCTTGGTAGACAGCAGAATTCATAGTTCCTTTTATCACGGCAAGTCTTCCAGGTCCTGAAGCAGCAAAACAGCCCCAGACCATCACACTACCACCACCATATTTTACTGTTGGTATAATGTTCTTTTTCTGAAATGCAGTGTTCCTTCTACGCCAGATATACTTGGACACACACCTTCCAAAGCGTTCCACTTTTGTCTCATCGGTCCACAGAATGTTGTCCCAAAAGTCTTGGGGATCATCAAGATGTGTTGTGGAGAAATTGAGACGAGCTTTGATGTTCTTTTTGCTCAGCAGTGGTTTTCTCCTTGGAACTCTGCCATGCAGGCCATTTTTGCCCAGTCTTTTCCTGATGGTGGAGGCATGAACGCTAACCTTAACTGAGGCAAGTGAGGCCTGCAGTTCCTTGGACGTTGTTGTGGGGTCTTTTGTGACCTCTTGGATGAGTCGTCGCTGCGCTCTTGGGGTAATTTTGGGCGGCCGGCCACTCCTGGGAAGGTTCACCACTGTTCCATGTCTTCGCCATTTGTGGATAATGGCTCTCACTGTGGTTCGCTGGATTCCCAAAGCTTTGGAAATGGCTTTATAAACCTTTCCAGACTGATAGATCTCAATTACTTTCTTTCTCAATTGTTCCTGAATTTCTTTGGGTCTCGGCATGATGTGTAGCTTTTAAGGATCTTCTGGTGGACCTTACTGTGTCAAGCAGCTCCTATTTAAGTGATGCCTTGATTGTGAACAGGTGTGGCAATAATCAGGCCTGGGTGTGGCTAGAGAAATTGAACTCAGGTGTGGACAACCACAGTTATAGTATGTTTTAACAAGGGGGGCAATCACTTTTTCACACAGGGCCATGATGGTTTGGATTTTTTTTCACCTTTAATAATAAACACCTTCATTTACAAATTGCATTTTGTGTTTACTTGTGTTGTCCTTGACTATTGTTTAAATTGGTTTGATGTTCCGAAACACTTAAGTGTGACAAACATGCAAAGGAACAGGAAATGAGGAAGGGGGCAAACACTTTTTCACACCACTGTATATATATACGTGATTTTTGCCTGCCCGCGCCATTCTGCCGCAGTATATCTGCGTGAGGCGGTCGGGAAGCAGTTAATCAGCGCCCCTCATAACATTTACCATACTTACACTAGAATTTTTTAATCTAGCACGGGGGATAGCAGCTATAGTCTTTTTCTTTTAATACGCACTTAAAATATTTTTCTTTGGCGCAAGGATTTCATTTATTTTTCACTAAGGTCAGGTGTACCCAACCCCGGGTAGCTGAAGTGCTAGAAACACTTGATTTGTCTAATATGCAGCAGGATGCCAGTACTAAAGCCCCACTACCTTTTGGTGAGCTGGCAGGTACCAGCGGCCTAGTACATTCTAGTCTTTTGCAATCCAAGCTGGTGAGGTGGCTAGCACTAGTAGCATCCTGCAGACACCAAGAATTTGACCACATAGAGCCCATAGTGTTCTTCCAGATGTGCTTGCAAATGCTGATTGGCAGCCCACAGATTGTGCAGTGCTCCGTACTTCCCCCATTTACTGCCCAACCCGGAATTCAGGTGGAAACAGCAAATTTACCAACTCCTCTAGATTTTAATTTTTTTATGTTTTTCACAGAAAATCTGTATCGATCTGTTGTGAGCTGAAGGAATTTATACACACAACCGTACATCGCCACCAACCCAAATTCAACTCTTGCAAGGCAATTCCTATGGAGACCTATCAAGGTTTATAATTGTAAAACTTTTTTGGGCCTAACACCCAACATGGGCATTACTAAAAAGAATGAGTTGTGGTCATATTGGTCCAGAGATCCGATTCATCAAATGCCCGTGTTCTCTTCTGCAATGGTCAAGCATAGATATGAGACGATAATGCGTTTTAGTGATCACACAGTTTGTTGTCCTCGGGGTGACCCTCAATATGATCAGCTTTACAAAATTCTGCCCCTCATAAACTACCTCTCCCAGAAATTTGCAGATGTGTATATGGCCCAACAAACCATCTATTTAGATGAGTCCATCATACATTTCACTGGCCACCTTGGAGGGTGGGGGGCCCTCTCCCGCAACCGATAAAAGTGATCTTACGGTAAATCCGCCGCAGAGACCACTTTTATTTTAAAGAGAAATGCATGCTGTTCTTGAAAAAAAATGGTTTATGGCAGTCTAACATCAATAGTATGTAAACTCTTGGAGGGGATGATTAGGGAATATATACAAGATTTTAGTAATGAAAACAGTATCATTAGCAGTAATCAGAATGGATTCATGAAGAATTGTTCTTGCCAAACCAATCTACTAACCTTCTATGAGGAGGTGAGTTGCCATCTAGATAAAGGAAGGCCCATAGATGTGGTGTATTTGACACAGTTCCCCATAAACGTTTACTGTACAAAATAAGGTGCGTTGGCATGGACCGTAGGGTGAGTACATGGATTGAAAACTGGCTACAAGGGCAAGTTCAGAGGGTGGTGATAAATGGGGTGTACTCAGAATGGTCGGGGTGGGTAGTGGGGTCCCCCAGGGTTATGTGCTGGAACCAATCCTATTTAATTTGTTCATAAATGACCTGGAGGATGGGGTAAACAGTTCAATCTCTGTATTTGCGGACAATACTAAGCTAAGCAAGGCAATAACTTCTCTGCAGGATGTGGAAACATTGCAAAAAGATCTGAACAAATTAATGGGATGGGCAACTACATGGCAAATGAGGTTCAATGTAGAAAAATGTAAAATAATGCATTTGGGTGGCAAAAATCTGAATGCACTGGGGGGAGAACCTCTGGGGGAATCTAGGGTGGAAAAGGACCTGGGGGTCCTAGTAGATGATAGGCTCAGCAATGGCATGCAATGCCAAGCTGCTGCTAACAAAGCAAACAGAATATTGCATTAAAAAGGGGATCAACTCCAGAGATAAAACGATAATTCTCCCATTCTACAAGACTCTGGTCCAGCCGCACCTGGAGTATGCTGTCCAGTTCTGGGCACCAGTCCTCAGGAAGGATGTACTGGAAATGGAACGAGTACAAAGAAGGGCAACAAAGCTAATAAAGGGACTGGAGGATATTAGTTATGAGGAAAGATTGCAAGCAGAGACGCTTGAGAGGGGATATGATTTCAATTTACAAATTCCATACTGGTGACCCCACAATAGGGAGAAAACATTTTTGCAGAAGGGAGTTTAACAAGACACGTGGCCACTCATTAAAATTAGAAGAAAAGAGGTTTAACTATAAAATACGTAGAGGGTTCTTTACTGTAAGAGCAGCAAGGATGTGGAATTCCCTTCCACAGGTGGTGGTCTCAGCGGAGGGCATTGATAGTTTTAATAAAACTATTAGATAATCACCTAAATGACCGTTACATACAGGGATATACAATGTAATACTGACATATAATCACACACATAGGTTGGACTTGTGTCTTTTTTCAACCTTTTTTAATATGTAACTACAGTGGTGTGAAAAAGTGTTTGCCCCCTTCCTCATTTCCTGTTCCTTTGCATGTTTGTCACACTTAAGTGTTTCGGAACATCAAACCAATTTAAACAATAGTCAAGGACAACACAAGTAAACACAAAATGCAATTTGTAAATGAAGGTGTTTATTATTAAAGGTGAAAAAAATCCAAACCATCATGGCCCTGTGTGAAAAAGTGATTGCCCCCCTTGTTAAAACATACTATAACTGTGGTTGTCCACACCTGAGTTCAATTTCTCTAGCCACACCCAGGCCTGATTATTGCCACACCTGTTCACAATCAAGGCATCACTTAAATAGGAGCTGCTTGACACAGTAAGGTCCACCAGAAGATCCTTAAAAGCTACACATCATGCCGAGACCCAAAGAAATTCAGGAACAATTGAGAAAGAAAGTAATTGAGATCTATCAGTCTGGAAAGGGTTATAAAGCCATTTCCAAAGCTTTGGGAATCCAGCGAACCACAGTGAGAGCCATTATCCACAAATGGCGAAGACATGGAACAGTGGTGAACCTTCCCAGGAGTGGCCGGCCGCCCAAAATTACCCCAAGAGCGCAGCGACGACTCATCCAAGAGGTCACAAAAGACCCCACAACAACGTCCAAGGAACTGCAGGCCTCACTTGCCTCAGTTAAGGTCAGCGTTCATGCCTCCACCATCAGGAAAAGACTGGGCAAAAATGGCCTGCATGGCAGAGTTCCAAGGAGAAAACCACTGCTGAGCAAAAAGAACATCAAAGCTCGTCTCAATTTCTCCACAACACATCTTGATGATCCCCAAGACTTTTGGGACAACATTCTGTGGACCGATGAGACAAAAGTGGAACGCTTTGGAAGGTGTGTGTCCAAGTATATCTGGCGTAGAAGGAACACTGCATTTCAGAAAAAGAACATTATACCAACAGTAAAATATGGTGGTGGTAGTGTGATGGTCTGGGGCTGTTTTGCTGCTTCAGGACCTGGAAGACTTGCCGTGATAAAAGGAACTATGAATTCTGCTGTCTACCAAGAGATCCTGAAGGAGAATGTCCGACCATCTGTTCGTGTACTCAAGCTGAAACGAACTTGGGTTCTGCAGCAGGACAATGATCCTAAACACACCAGCAAGTCCACCACCGAATGGCTGAAGAAAAACAAAATGAAGACTTTGGAGTGGCCTAGCCAAAGTCCTGACCTGAATCCTATTGAGATGTTGTGGTATGACCTTAAAAAGGCCGTTCATGCTCGAAAACCCTCTAATGTAACTGAATTAGGACAATTCTGCAAAGATGAGTGGGCCAAAATTCCTCCAGGACGCTGTAAAAGCCTCATTGCACGTTATCGCAAACGCTTGGTTGCAGTTGTTGCTGCTAAGGGTGGCCCAACCAGTTATTAGGTTTAGGGGGCAATCACTTTTTCACACAGGGCCATGATGGTTTGGATTTTTTTTCACCTTTAATAATAAACACCTTCATTTACAAATTGCATTTTGTGTTTACTTGTGTTGTCCTTGACTATTGTTTAAATTGGTTTGATGTTCCGAAACACTTAAGTGTGACAAACATGCAAAGGAACAGGAAATGAGGAAGGGGGCAAACACTTTTTCACACCACTGTATGTAAGTTAGCTGCTGCCATAACAATGGTATTTAGCATCAAAGTACCGACGTACGGCTACAGCAATTTGCGTGAAGTGGTTAAAGGGTAAGTCCACATGCATGGGGAAAAAAGCAGCTAAAGAAAAAATTACATAGTGCATATAATTGCGACACTAATCCTATTGTAATTGAATGTTATTTAAAAATTACCTTTATTTTTCAATCTGCAGCCAATGTAATTTTCTGAGAATACATTGCAATATGGCTACCTGGAGTTGTCCTGTACACAGAGTGTGCACTGATTGTTATAATCCTTGCAATGTACACAGATCACCCAGAGGGGAATGTTTTTTTTCTCAACAAATGTGGAGTTACGCTTTATCCATTGTAATTTACTTGCAGGAACACCAATCAGCTGCAGCACTGATCTGTTTATTCTGACAGCAGCAGGATGTTGCTCTCAGAATACATACATCCATGCTTGCAGCACTGTAGGAGGAGATTTCTCATCCACAGTTTAAAAAAATGTGCATGGCCAAGCATGAGGGGCCTGTGTGGTCAGTGAAAGGATTGCTCCTTTGATTCAGCGTATATTTTTTTCACTTTTTTGGTATAGATTTCAGTTAAAAAAAAGGTTGTTTTTTTATTGAGTTAATCTCATATCGTTATTGTGTTTTATTGTTAACCATTGTTTGCTTTAGAGCAGGGGTCTCAAACTCAAATTACCTGAGGGCCACAAGACAAGTTTTCATATCCCATGGGGGCACCATGCACACTTCAAAAACAACAGTACTGGTGTCAGCAGACGCATTATTAACCCCCAGCACTGGTGTCAGCGGAAGCATTGTTAAACCCCAGCACTGATGTGAGCGGATGCATTATTAACCCCATCACTGGTGTCAGCAAATGCATTATTAAACCCCAGCACTGGTGTCAGCAGATGCATTATTAAACCCCAGCACTGGTGTCAGTGTATGCATTATTAAACAACAGCACTGGTGTCAGCGGACGTATTATTAAACCCCAGCACTGGTGTCAGCGGACGCATTATTAAACTCCACTGATGTGAGCAGACGCATTAACCCCCAGCACTGCTGTTAGCGGACTCATTATTAAACCCCAGCACTCATGTCAGCGGATGCATTATTAAACCCCAGCACTGATGTTAGAAGACGCATTATTAACCCCAGCACTGGTGTCAACGGACGCATTATTAAACCCCCGGCACTGGTGTCAGCGGACGCATTATTAAACCCAGCACTGGTGTCAGTGGACACATTTACCCCCAGCACTGGTGTCAGCGGACGCATTATTGAACCCAGGCACTGGTGTTAGCGGATGCATTATTAAACTCCAGTACTGGTGCCTTTGTCTACTTTACAAAAAGAGGTAATTTGGGGGCATGTTTTTACTGTAGAGGAAATGTGTAAGTTCTGTATATAATTGTATTCTATTTTGTATGTATTGCACACAGCACTAATAATGTTTTCATTACATGTTTGCATTCTTTCGAGTCCTGATTAGAATTAGTCTGCCTATGTTACACCCCTTGTAACCATACAAGTACAATTGTAATATTAATGTGATACCTATGTAATCAAGTGTATAAAAACCTTCAATTGTGTCATAATAAAACACAACAGTTATTTGGAAAGATGCAGAGTGTATCTTTTGTGTCTGTTCCCTACTGCAGTAGTTATTATTAATTTGGAACCAATAATCAATATGAGGATAGGAGTTGCCTATCAATAAAATTCTATATCAGATGGCAAGCTTTGCCTAGGAGGTGATATACAGGTGACCCTGAGAATCTAAAAACGAGGAGCTTGAGACGATCCAGGAATTTCTGATAATCAGCCTTTTGCTTACATTTGAGTTATCAGACTTCCTTAATCGGTAAGACATTTTTGGGGCAAAGGGTACCTATTTTACTCCCCTTAATCAAACTTTATTGATTGGTGGATGTTATTTTGTCACTGTCTACTCTCCACCGGAGTGTTCACAGGTATATGTAGTACACATCTGCTAGATAAAGTAGTTTAGACGCAAGAGGGTATAGGCACAAGTAGAGAAGACTGGCCAGTCATTATGGGCATTAAATTAAGTAAGGGAATGAAGGGTAAGAGACCCTCAAAAAAAAAAGTCTTAACTTAGAGGTGAGATAGAACTATGACAGACTCAGGACACCCCAACTGGGTATCTCTGCCAAGAAGCTGCTTCCCAAGCTCTAGAACACGAGACCAGTGGATCTGGCTATAGTTACCTCAAGAACTAGACAGCACCAGTCTTGGAGTAATCCAGAATAAGAACTGTTTATTTGAACAAGAATACAGCCTTTTATACACTTGAGAAGGAGGTCACTCACCACATTAACAATGACCCAAATATTCAGCCAAAACACCACACAATGGTTTAGCTAATGAGCTACAGCTGACTCATGACTAATCCCATCACAGAGGATCCTTAATTAGCCACCTGGATGATTCAGATGTATTATTGCAGATCAGACTTGGCGGCTGCAAGCTCAGAAGGTAGAATAGACATTAACATAAGTATATGTAGCACCTTCTACTTTAGGTAGGTGCTTGAAGTAGGTTTTTGGAAACAGCAGGTCAATTTAGGCAGGCCTAGCTGGAGGCTAGGCTTGTTTGTTTTGATCTGTGGGGACTGAGAGTGGCTTAGAGCAGAGCTGGTGACTCACAGGCAGCATCACCTCACTGTCACCTCCCTCTTTCTTCTGGAGGATTCTAGAAGGGAGGAGGAGCTGTCTGGGGTGCCTCTGGAAACCCTGACCAATCCCCAACTAGGATTGGCAGGGGGCAGGCCTCCTTGAAATACCCAGGGTCAGCCCAGCTGGGGAGGAATTTGTCGGGTGGAAGAAATGCAGATGGAGCACTAGGTTGTCGGGGCCTTTGAGAGCGATCCCCAGTCTTGGGGGTGACCTTGGGTCTGGGTGTTCGGGTGCAGGACAGTGGCCTTTCCAATAAGTGACAAGGATCTGGACAGGAGGCACCAGCAGAGGAACTAAAGAGGATAACAGGAGCAAGTGTTGCCTGGGCAAGTCTCCAGGAGGGAACCACCAGTCGCAGCCAGGAGGGCTGGTCAGTGACAGGCACAGTCGGGAGGTTCGGGGAGGCATGCCTGAGAGGACTGGGAGTGAGCAGTCTGGGATGGGTGAAGAGCCAGCTGGAAGGACTGTGGGGTCATGGCAGTGGAGTTTGGGCAGCTGCAGCGAGGAGAGCTGGCAGGGCCTGAAGGGGACTAGCTGGGAGCAGTAGTCCACAATAGGGCAGCTAGCACCAAGCACTTTGTCATTATTTCTGCTACATTAACCACTGCAGCCCCAGAAGATTTGGCTGCTCAATGACCAGGCCATTTTTCTGCGATTCGGCACTGCGTCACTTTAACTGACAATTGCGCGGTTGTGCGACTCTTTACCCAAACAAAATTGTCCTTTTTTTCCTACAAATAGAGCTTTCTTTTGGTGGTATTTGATCATATCTGCGGTTTTTATTTTTTGCTCTATAAACAGAAGAAACGTGTCAATTTTTGAAAAACACAACATTTTGTACTTTTTGCTATAATAAATATCCCCATTTTTTTTTTTTTTGTAAAAAGCTATTTTTTTTCCTCAGTTTGGGCCGATATGTATTCTTCATATTTTTGGTAATAAAAATCGCAATAAGCGTATATTTTTTGGTTTACGCAAAAATTATAGCGTCTACAAAATAGGGGAAAGATTTATGGCATTTGTATAATAATTTTTTTTTTTTTTACTAGTAATGGCGGTGATCAGCGATTTTTATTAAGACTGCGACATTATGGCAGACAGATCGGACATTTATAACACATTTTTTGGGACCTTTGACAATTATGCAGCGATCAGAGCAATAAAAATGCACTGATTACTGTGTGAATGTCACTGGCAGGGAAGGGGTTAACACTAGGGGGAGATCAAGGGGTTAAAGTCATTGTAAGCCTTCGTTTTTTATTTTATTTAAAATAACAAACATGTCATACTTACCTCCACTGTGCAGCACCTTTTTCACAGTGTGGCCCCCAATCTTCCTCTTCTGGGGTCCCACGGTGGTTCTCGCTGCTCCTCCCCGCAGCAGATAACCCCTAGGAGAAACGCTCTCCCGGGGGGATACCTTGCGGGCGTGCTCCCGAGTCCAGCATTCGGTGTCCATAAACACAAATGCCGGCCACCCCTGCTATCAATCTATTCAACCAAGAGTTGGGACCCTGTGTAGAAAGGGAAAGGGTGTCTACGCCAAGGGAAATACGGGCTCAGGTAAGTAAAATGGGGGGCCGGTCACTGCCAGAAGTTTTTTCACTGTAATGCATAGGATGAACCAGGGTTCACAACCCCTTTAACTGTGTTCCCTCGTGTGTGTTCTAACTGAAGGGGGAGGGGACTGACTAGAGGAGATGACAGATCATTGTTCCTAGCTAGTAGGAATACATGATCTGTTTCTCCTCTCCTCACAGAACAGGTCCCTGTTCTGGCTCTCGTGCCCGCGATCGCATATGACTGGTGGTCATCGCGACCATCGGCCACGAGCATCAGCACCCCCCCATAGTGCTGTGGGCGAGTGCCTTCTATCCCAACATACAGCTACGACAGTTCGCGGGAACGTGCTGACCTGCTACAGTATATTGATGGCGGCTGGCCGGCAATAGATTTAAGGGGCCTGTGGCCCCTGCCTGCAATTGGTCAGTGCTAAGACCTGAGTTTGGTGTTGGGCCTAACCATGTGCTAGCAAGTCCTGGGAAGAGAAGTGTTGTGCAAGAGAGAGAGAGAGAGTAACAGTCTGCAAGCAAGTGTTGTGCTGGAGGAGACTGGAGTAAGAGAGTGATCTACCAATTGATCAACTAATTTGTTCTGAACATCCCATAATCCCCTTACCCATCCAAGTTCATCAATATCCCCACAATAAAATAACAAGAACAACGCACAGGACTGTTCACTGTCTCTGGAGTGATTGAGGAGTGAATTCTGGGCTTGGTAGAGGTGACAGATGAACCACATCATTCAGCAGCCCCTACGGTGGTACCACTACATTTAGGGACCCACCTGTTTGTGTGACCTGCCAGCCGTTGCCCCTAGCAACCATGGACGCGAGCTGGGGAATTGCTTTGTTCCATCAGTATTGAGGAAATTGAAACTTGGGAAGGACTTGTGTGCTCTGCCTGCTAGACAGTACCATAATAGTAAGATTACAAATATGCCCAGTGCTCTGCAAATGCTGGACATCTTGAACTGTTGCTCCTACCTCCTGCTATAGACAGTAAAGAATGCCTGAGAGTGTTTACTGTTGCCCAGGGTGATCGGGTCAACCTGCGGGCGGGACTGTACTAAAATTGATCCTTTCAGTAGGACACTGGCTTCAAACTTTATTGATGCTACCGGGAACCACCAGAAAAGTCAGCAGTCATCTACTCTCAGTTGCTTGGGCTCAGTCGGTGCCGAGTGACATGCCTGGACAAGTCCTGCTAGCATCAGCATGCCTGCAAACTTCAGAGTTGTGGCCTAGCGAGTCCCCCGTGAAGAAAGAGGACATCAGAAGAGGAGAAACTGCCTTGACCTGTGGCCTGGCCAGGGACCTGGCGACTGTAAGTACTGCCATGCAGGAGTCTAATTCAGTCCCTGAAGAGCCGGCCAACTCTAAGCCCCTTGCCATCCCAGTCCGGAGGGAGCCAATGTCAGAGGAAGGTGCACCTTCAGGTGAGCTGGACAGGGATAGTGAGGCCCGGGTTATTGATTGAGGTCCCCTCAGAGTGCAGGCCGAGTTTGGATCTCTGGAGAGATTGGTGAAGTGATCAGCCCCTAATGAAGAGTTCTGAAGAGGAATGGGAAATCAGGGAATCCCAAGTCCATGGAAGTGGAGATGGGCCAGAGCCAGTTTTGGAATCTGAAGGAGCCGCAGGAACAGACCTTCCACCACCCAGACCAGTGACCACCAGTCAGTGGATCGTGAGGCTCCCAGATGCCTGTGTTCTCCAGGGGAGAGGGAATTTCACAAAGTTGCAGAGATTCTCTCGTTTTCAAGGAGAAGTGCAAAGGAAGGTAGCTCTGGAGTGGGGCCTGGACTTCCCATATGTCCCATCCCAGGTTATGGACGTTGTAGAGAACTCCTGAGGAGAATGGAAGGACAACCTAGTCTGGTATTACCTACATGTCGCCAAGCCATTGCGAGTGCCAGACAGTGAGGCCTGGGCCTGTTTTAAAGACATTCAGGAGGAATGGAGGCTTAACAAGTATTCAGTATTCAGTATTCTCTATATTGTTGGTATTATTGTACTTATAATCCTTATAATCAAATGTGCACCTATGTTGTGCAAATGTTATTTGACGATAACTACAACTTCTTGTCATGCTGTTTGTAAAGCTTGTACTAATATTGGTTCTTTTGAGCCCTCAAGGTCCTGAGTCAGAACTGCTCATGAGATGGTAGCCTGTATACCCGGAGACCAACCTAAAGACACAGAGGAAGTTTAAAAAAGGATTCCCAAAGAATTCTAAAGACAGGAGGGACTGTGAAGATATGAAAATATATGAAGCACATATCGTTACCTACTCAGAGTTCCCCTTCAATATAAAAATGTATTTCTTAACAAAATGTTTCTGAATTCTTTTGGTATTGCAACACATGTATTGTTTGTGTCTTTTTGCTCTCCGGATGACATGAAATGTTCTGCCAATAATATGATAAAATTCTCGGAAAAGATGTTGATATAAAAAGTCCCTGTTTATAAGTTAATTACTCCCTTGGTGTAATCAATCTTTATTCTGTCAAACTAACCTTTTCACTTGTTGCTCTAGTTAGGTCATGATGACCATATGTAATGTTGAAACAATTAGTAAGGAATGTATTGCGTATTTTGTAACTTGGGCATGTGTCCGCCATACACTGCAATGTTATGATTTTCCTATAAAAAGCTGTGTCAACTTGTATTCTATTACATTCCCTTGGAAGATGTGATCCTCTGTACAGTGCACATTCTGAAGTTAACATACATTAAGACAAATGCAACTTGATTGGCGTAGATGTCTTTTATTTCAAGGCTATACTTAACAAAGCAATGCATCCATCTTCTTCCCAGCAGCAGCATAAGGAAAGGGGGTTCATTGTGATGTTAGGGAGAGTGGGGGACTCAACTTCTGATGGTGGGGTGGCTCTTGATATCTAATGTAATGGGAGGGGATGCGCTGGACATCTAACCTTACAGATACAACCAACCCTTTTGAGGACAATCATAATGCTGATGCGGCCCACAATGAAATTGAGTTTGACACCCCTGCCGTAGAGAATAAAATAGTGGTACTTCCAATTTTTTATGTCAGACGATATTACTGCAAGACTCTAGGAAACGCAAAATTTCAGTAAAAAACACACAAGTTCATTTTAGGGGCATATAAACACAATAAATTACCTAATTTTTTTGTAAAATATAAAAAACAAGATTGCACCGAGTAAATAGATACCCAACATGTCAAATCGTAAATTTATGTGCGCCCGTAAAATGGTGACAGACGCCAGTACCCTATATTTTCTATAGGCAACGCTTTAAAAGCCCCCTATAGGTAATCAGTTTAGTGTTACGGAGGAGGTCTGGTGATATAATTTTTGCTCTCATTCTGGCCTGTGTGGCGATATGTAACCTGTGTATCGCAATCAATGTTTTCAGCTGTAGGTGCCCCAATGTGTGAGTTTTGTTTGTACATGTGTGTAGCGCTGGCTCCTGAAGATCACACGCTATGTGTTTTTTCTATTTAAAATTCCTAAAGCCACAGTTGGGTTTTAGGGTTAATTATACCAAATTATGGTTTCAGTACCAGTCTATCTGGATTGCACTGGATTCTGCTTGGCCTCAGGTGTAGCTGTCACCACTGGCAAGTGTGAGAACGCAGTTTAGCTAGGCGTATTGAGTGTTCTTTCTCGGAACCAGCCCAGTGGGAGTGTCATCTTGCTGTGAATTCTGGGAGAGGGTACTTAAGGTACTGACATTACGTGCTTCTGGGTTCCGGTCCAGAAGATCCTTCTGTCTGCTTACTCCTGGTCCTCCTGACCAGCCCCCATGGCCCTCATGGCCATGATCCATCCAAATTCAAGTCTCTGGGCTGGCTAGCCCGGGGCAAAGTAACTGGGAGGAGGATTCAAAAGTGGTCCGGTGCCATCTCATCTGTGGAGAGGCCCAGCAACTGGAGAAGCAACCAGGGGAGGAATAGCAATATTGAAAATGAATGTTCTCCCTAGACTCCTGTATCTGCTACAAGCTGTCCCCATCATCTTACCTCAGACTTTCTTTACGACGTACCAGCGAATGTGTAGGACTTTCATATGGAAAGCCCAAGCTCCTAGAATTAGCTGGTCGCGTATGACCATCCCTAAACTTCTAGGCGGTCTTAGCCTCCCCGATATCCGCAAATACCATCTAGCGTGCCACTTGACCAGAGTGGTGGATTGGCATGTGCACAAACAACACAAAGACTGGATTCGCCTGGAACAAACTTTCTCTGACATCCCCCTAACCCACCTACCATGGCTCCCCAGATCTCAGGCCCCTAAATCCCTATCCACACATCCATTGATCAAGGCCACACTGCTCTCCTTTCACGCCTCATGCACTCATATGAAACTAACTCCAACACACGGCCCTATGACACCCTTAACTGGTAACCCTGATTTTCCACCAGGTCTGACCCTGAAGGCCTCACAGACAAACATACCTGACAAACCCCCAAGAGCATCTGACTTCTTTCAGAATGGAAACCTTTTGTCGCATCACTCAATGACCCTCTCTTTCCCAGACTACCATATCCCGTTCTTCAAATTCCTCCAACTCCGTCACTTCTTTCTCACATCGACTCAGAACCCACAATGGCACAGAGAACTTTCGTCTTTCGAATCTCTATGCCTTAGCTCTGAACCCCTGAAACACATTATATCGGCCACATACGCACTGCTCTTCTCCACACACATCATCAAAAACGATACCCTAGTTTCACGATGGGAATCTGACCTTGCCATCGAACTGTCGTCGGCAGATTGGGAACGCATTTACCATCATACACACAAAGGCTCAATAAACGTCTCTTCTCAAGAAAATAGATATAAAATCCTATCAAAATGGTACAGAACCCCAGACATAATTCACAAATTCCATCCAGCGGTCCCCCCAATATGTTGGCGATGCAATTCAGCTCTAGGAACTCCTCTTCACATCTGGTGGGGTTGCCCGCTTCTACTTCCATACTGGACAGAAATTCATCGCCTAATATCCCAGATCACGACATATACCCCAGACTTCACACCAGCCCAATTTCTCCTGCACCACACCTCCATTCCCCAAAAGGCATACAACAAATCACTGACGCTACATCTGATCAATGCAGCCACCCAATGTATACCAGTTCATTGGCGATCCACAACGCTTCCTACAATTGCTGAATGGATTAAGCGTACTGACAAGATATCGGAAATGGAGAGCCTTATACACCAGGCCGCTGACACCCCGAACAAATATGGAACCACATGGGCTTGTTGGACACATTTCCGTCTCCAACCCTATGTGACCACTCCCCCACCCCACATACACACACCCTCTTAAGCTTCCTCATGACGTGATCCACCTCTTGAGTATCATATTACATATACTTGGATTCCTTACTAACACGGCACTGCCTAGTGATACCTTAGATCGCTAATCTATATGCTGCCATGCGAACTATTCCCAGATTATTATCTCTCTCTACATGAGGAAAACCACGTGCTGACCCCACAAAGTAGTAGTAAAAATATCCCTCTACGCTACGTTGCATCCTCCCGGTTTAAGTTCCCCCTCTAGTGTCCTGTCCCCGCTCACAGCATGATCCCTATTGGGGTGAGTGAGGACAGGCAGAACAGGTACAACGTACACGCTTGCTTATACTTCTCATCGTCTTCTATACACATCAGAACTTTTATGTTATAAAAAAAAAAAAAACACAATCGTACAAGCTACTTAAGACTGATACTTCTTACACAATGGGAGACTCTCTCTGACTTGATAGGTATAACGTCCATGATCCCTCTCATCTAACTCACATTTCCGACTCATGCCCGCATATCCAAACGATGTTAAGAATTGTGACTGTTATGTTCTATTTTATTGTTCACTACCACCACTGTTATACTTCTGTTTATGTTTATGATCTGTACAAAACTTGCTTTTATTGTACATCTGCAAACTTTCAATAAACTTCTGGAAAAAAAAAAAAAATTCCTAAAGCCACAGTTGGGTTTTAGGGTTAATTATACCAAATTATGGTTTCAGTACCAGTCTATCTGGATTGCACTGGATTCTGCTTGGCCTCAGGTGTAGCTGTCACCACTGGCAAGTGTGAGAACGCAGTTTAGCTAGGCGTATTGAGTGTTCTTTCTCGGAACCAGCCCAGTGGGAGTGTCATCTTGCTGTGAATTCTGGGAGAGGGTACTTAAGGTACTGACATTACGTGCTTCTGGGTTCCGGTCCAGAAGATCCTTCTGTCTGCTTACTCCTGGTCCTCCTGACCAGCCCCCATGGCCCTCATGGCCATGATCCATCCAAATTCAAGTCTCTGGGCTGGCTAGCCCGGGGCCTGGAGGCTCAGTTGAAAGACACCAAGTGAATCTACAATCATACGGTATCGCCGGATCGGCTGCGAGATACTGGTAACATATGATAGCTCTCTAAATTTATTTTTATTTTTTATTTTTATTCTTTATTTTTATATTTTTCACATACAATCCAATACATCCATCAAACTATTAAATTTTTATGTTTTATAATTTCATTTCGTATTTTCACCTATTCCATATTTCATATCTCCTAGCTTATTCCCTCTTAGGCTTTACCTCAAAATTCATCAAAAACAAAAAAAAAAAAAAAAAAAAAAACAAACAAAAAAGAAAGTATATACCAAAAATGAGGGGGGGGGGGAGAGGGAAAAAATTAACTTCCCTCTCCCTAATTTTGGAGGGTGCCCCAAGACTGTCCATAATTTTGGTGGGCGCCTCAAGACTGTCCATAATTTTGGAGGGTGCCTTGACAAAAAAAAGGATGAGAGACACTGACATAGAGTACAAAAAGTCCCCAATGTGATGATTTTTGGTGACAGGTTCTCTTTAATGAGACATCCAGGGTCTAAAAGACCCCCAATGTCTCCCCTGTGCTGCACTGAATGTAATTCAGATAACACTGCATTATATTCCTTCCCAGCTTTGATAGTCGGGAAAACTGTCACCAGGGACATAGAAGTGATGTATTTTATTTCATTCACTGATTTCTTTGGCTCCATCTAGTGGTCATAATGCGGTATTGTGATATGTTTACTAATGGAGTTATGGCAGGAAAAATACCCCATTATGGTCACTAGATGGAGCTGACAATCATAGGAAATCACTTCTCTACATTATTGCCGGAATTTGTAATGGCTGGAGGAATGTTTGTCACATTCATCCCATGAATTTTCTATAAGTAGACCTCTTAGTTTCCTTCATCAGACATGTCTTCATACTAATACCTGAGATCATACTCATACACTTATAATAACCAAAACAGCACACAGCCCCCCCCCCCCCGAGGTTTATATATAAGGCATATCTCACCCTGGGCCTTGTTTTCATTTTGATTACGAAAGAAGATTTTCTGTGGATATGGTGATATATGGGGCTCGTCCATCAGTAGTTATTTCTGTCCAAATGGATGAGTTGTACTCGTATTACATATCTGAGAGAAAGATCATTTCATAGGGCAGAAGACAGATACCCTATATCTTCAGTAAGACATTATTTACTAGCATACTTTATCTTTTTCTGTTCATCTCATTTTTATATGTGGCCAATATTAAAACTTGGTAGACGATATTACCACATAGAAATAAAAACTTTCATTTATATATAATGGCATTGACGTCATCCTATAGCTTTCCCTGGTATGGTCATTTACATACCTTTTATGCTAGGTTACGTTTTAGTTAAGTGGCCTTTTGGTGCGCAGGGAAAGCACCCTCATCTAATTCTGAACCATTATTATTTACAGAAATTGTTTATTGCTCAAGAAACCTGTCTGAGAAAGGCTGGACTAGGCAGTAATATAGTTCTATCCCCCTTGGTGGGAGTGGAGATGACCCCATCTATAAGGATATCCAGTACATACACACAGAGCACAAGGCCTTGTTCACACTACCAGACGTTTCTCTGGAAAGCAGTTCCTCTGAGCTCCACAAGGTGGAGATCTCACTTCTACCACCCAGACAGGAAGTCTCTATGGAAGACAGGAAGTGATGTCAGGTACACACAGGAAGTTCTGGGTGAGAGGTGAGTCGGGAGGAAGTAGATAGAAGACATTGCTGGAAGTGGCAGCAGATGAGGTAATAAGATCTTATTTTTTATTTACACCCAGTAACCCCCCGTCATGTCCGTCCTCTTCCTCCATAATGTCATCCCTGACATCTTTTATCTCCAGCAGATGGTGATACACACATATATAGTGTGGATATATGTAGAATAACCCCTTCAGGAGCAGAACATTTCCCCACTTGTGGGGCCGAAACATTCTCCTCATTTTGGAGATGTGTCACCTTTCCCACCAATCACCTTCTCCCCTGATCAGTCTATACTAACGGGTTATATGACTTTTATTAGTGATGGGGGGAGGGGGGTTATTTAGGGGGGATTGGAATATGTATGTCTTTATTTTGAGAGAGTCAAATGGGAAGAAAGAGGGAACAATATAATTTGTAGTAAATGTCCTGAAAACTAATGTCTCCATAATGATCCCAGTCTCAGATATTCATCCTAAAATGTGATCAGTAAAGTCTCCGGAGTACACAAAGATCACAGGAATATGATGTGTCCTGTCAAAGCCTAAAGACAACATTCACCTTTTATATAGGAGAGGTGTGACGCACCCAGGAGAAATGACTCTGTTTATAGATACCTCACAGAGCCTTCTGCCTATGTCCTTCCAATCCAAGTCAGAGAATCCTATGACATCACACTGGCCTCATAGCTCCTTCTCTCAATGTCCCTCCATCCAGAGTCAGAGAATCCTATGACATCATACTGACCTCACATCTCCTCCCCCAATGTCCTTCCAACCAGAGTCAGCAAACCCTATGATATCACACTGACCTCACAGCTCACCCTCTCAATGTAACTCCATCCAGAGTCAGAGAATCCTATGACATCACACTGGCCTCACAGCCCACCCTCTCAATGTCTTTCCAACCAGAGTCAGAAAACCCTATGATATCACACTGATCTCACAGCTCCTCCTCTCAATGTCCCTCCAACCAGAGTCAGAGAATCCAATGACATCATACTGACCTCACAGCTCCTTCCCCAATGTCTCTCCATCCAGAGTCAGAAAACCCTATGATATCACACTGACCTCACAGCTCCTCATCTCAATGTCCCTCCAACCAGAGTCAACAAACCCTATGACATCACACTGACCTCACAGCTCCTCCTTTCAATGCTCCTCCAACCAGAGTCAGAGAACACTACGACATCACACTCACCTCACAGCTTCTCCTCCCAATGTCCCTCTCACAAGCAAAAGCAAGATTGTTGGTCCCAGAATTCCTTGCAATAAGTTTTTAACCTACAGAGTGGGGGGCCCTGTCTGGGTAAATTATATCCCAGTGGGGTTTTAATAAAAATGGAGACCCAATTGGTGAGGAGGATTGTGGGGATGTCATTTGATTTTACTATTTGTGTTCAAATCTAGGAGTTTTCCTCATGTGAAATCTGGAGATCATATGATCATCACATTGGCTCCACCTCCCTCCCTGATAGAATAGAGAAATAAAAAGAAGATTCTAGAAGTCACCAGAGAGATGATGGAGGAGAGGTGAGCGGTGCTGGGAATTCTGGGACATTATCCAGTAACAGACAAGGGATGTGTCTGGATGGTGACTGTATCATTGTGTGTGTCAGGTTCCTATAAGGTGTCAGGATGTCACTGTCTATTTCTCCATGGAGGAGTGAGAGTATTTAGAAGGACACAAGGATCTCTACAAGGACGTCATGATGGACAATCAGCCGCCCCTCACATCACCGGGTAAGAGGAGACTTTATTGTAAAGGAGAGAGCAGTACGGAGGGTCCACCTAGATCCCCCATTATCTGATAAACACATAGAAACAATGTATTCAGTCAGTGTGTGTTTTTCCTACAGATGGATCCAGTGATGGGAACCCACCAGAGAGATGTCCCCATCTTCTGTATTCCCGGGATTCCACACAGGAAGGTCACACCATCCCTCACCATCATCAGGTAGATGAGGAACAATCACTGACAGTATCATTAGGATCTGTACATTATCTGTATTGTTACAATTGATGTAATTTTTATTCTATATTCAGAGTGGAAACCTGAGAGATTCTAAAGTTGAGGTTAAAGAAGAGATAAAAGAGGAGGATGATGAGGATGGGGTGATGGAGGAGTCAGAGTTTATAAAAGAACACAAAGATCTGTACCAGGACACCATGGTGGAGTCATCCAGCTACAGAAACCCACCAGAGAGATGTCCCCATCCTCTGTATTCCCAGGATTCCACACAGGAAGATCACACCATCCCTCACCATCATCAGGTAGATGATTGACAATTATTGGTAGTTCTGATTTATACACAGCATGTTTGTTACAATGAATGTTTTATTATATATTCAGAGTGGAAACCTTGGGGATGCTAATATTGATGTTAACGAAGAGTATAAAGAGGAGGATGAGGAGTATGGAGTGATGGAGGAGTTTTCAAAAGGACACAAGGATAAGATGGAGCCACCTAATACCAGGAACCCACCAGAGAGATGTCCCCGTCCTCTGTATTCCCAGGATTCCACACAGGAAGATCACACCATCCCTCAATGTTACAAGGTTGGTGGGATGGATCATCTAGAACATGAATTTGAGGAGATAGGGGGGTTTATTTACTAAAAGCAAATCCCCTGTGCACTTGGAGGTGCAGTCGCTGTAGATCTGAGGCGAACATAGAAGGAAAATAAAAAAAAACAGCATTTTTGCTTGCACGTGATTGGATGATGGAAATCAGCAGAGCTTCCCCTCATTTCAGATCTTCCCCTCAGATCTACAGCGACTGCACTTCCATGTGCACTTGTAGTGCGTAGTGGATTTGCCTTTAGTAAATCAACACCAATGTGTAGATTTTATATGTGATGTCACAATAATAAATCTTATATCTTACAGATGATATTCTCTCTCATTTTCTTGATTTAGAGTGGAGATCCAATCGATATAGAATTTGAGGTTAAAGCAGAAGAAGAAGAGAGGTATGTGAGGGATGATCAGCAGTCTATGGAGAAGGATGGAATAACGGGGACATTTATAGAGGAGGACACTCCTACAGAGATCAGTACAGGTGGGTCATTAACACTAACTACATTCCTCCACCCATACTGCTCACTGATTGGTCCAGAGTAGGGCGGGGACTGGGTGATATCAGCCTGTAATCCCCTGGTCACTTTCCTGAGCTCTGTTCCCTGTCCTGTATTCCTGTATTTTTCTCGGATAATCTTCCTTCTCTGTGCTGCAGACACAATTATGTATCTAGACTGGATTTATGGAGATTCTGGGGTTCAGCTGGCAGCAAAATGTTAATTTTCACCATAGATGTTACTAGACCTAGGCACCTGGGGTGTGTGCTTTGGGTCCTCTGCCCCATACCCGGATATGGAAAGATCTCTGACAGACAATTCTCCCAGGGTTACTTGTTCTGTCGTCTGCTGGCTGTGCCGGGTGGAGGGTTATGTCTGTATAGTCTCAGACCCAAGTCACTGAGTGCAGTCTCAGGAGATGGGAGGCAACGGTGTGGGACCTCTGCAACTTGTCTCATATAAATTTTTAATCTTCCACTGATTACTAAATACCAATATTATGAGTCCTGACCCTTACACTGTATAATTTATATTCTACATTACATACTCCTGACCCCTGCACTATATACTCTATGTTGTAATTACATTATTCTGATACGATAAAATCCTAACTGTTGTATCCTACATAATACGTTGTACATTACATAGTCCTGACTTTTACACCCATTTTCTACCAGCTGCACATTTTATATCTGATGATCTCATTGGAGCACAGACTTTTACATGTTGATAATAATGTGATAACATCCTCAAACTTTTGAACCTTAAACAGAAAGTGATAATGGGGGAGGAGTCAATAACCCAATGATGGTCTTCAGGATCAGTCCAGTCTTCATCTTGGTTGTTTTCCCAATCCTCACTCTCTGACCTCTGGTGGGGCTCAGCCCCACTGTTATTCATGACTAAATCATGGACTAAATAAGAAAGTGCAGGACTTCTTGTGTTGGAAAGATGGCAATGAGTGATAGAGGGGGTGGGGACACTCGTCCTATAATCCCCTCATCACTGTCACTCCTATAAAAGACAGTTCTTGTTGGTTCCTCACTCTCTGACTAAGGTCCATGAATAAAGAAATGAACTGGTAGGAGATTCAGAGATGTAGGGCTGAAATAACTAATCGTGATAATTTTATTATAATTGATTATGAAAATAGTTGTCAACTATATTCATAATCGATTAGTTGGTCAGTCGATTAATTGGCCTGCATACAGAATGTATTATTTCTTTACATATTAAAAAATACAGCTCAGTACAACATCCATACATGTCAGTAAATGCCTGAGAACTTGAATGTGTGAGGAGCAATGCCTCATGGGACATGTAGTCCTGGGCAAGAGAAGGAAGTAAGTGATTCTAAAGACAGACCTTTACCTTCCTATAGGGGAACTCTATACTATACTTTGTGGCTTCCTAAAGGAGAACTCTTTATTATACTTTGTAGCTTCCTATAGGGCAGGGGTGCCCAACCAGTTGCCGGGGGCCACATGTGGCCCACGGAGCCCTCTGATGTGGCCCGCAACCTCCTTCTGTGGGATGGCAGATTGGCAAGCGCAGATCAAGGGTTGCAGACCCGCCATCCCTGAGCATCTTTGTTGTTAATGAAGCCGGCAAAGCAAGTGGATGTGGAGCAGAGCTGTATAAGCTGAGGCTTCCTGTATAGCACCGTCTCCTGACACAGGTGGAGTGATATCAAATGCACTCTGCCTGGGACAGCAACAGCAGGCGATACCTGAATGGAAGACTTATTAAAGGTCAGTTTATTACTAAAATTGCAGTGCATGTATGGGCATATCTGCGCAGTGGTTACTGGGCTGCTTTCAAACTGATCCGCAGGTGCAGTGCACCTTCAGGTTACCTGCACTGAGGCATAGACTTCTCTTATTACCTGCCGGTTTGGTATGCTTTCAGAAAGTGCACCACACCTGCAGGATATAATAGAAGTCTATGGCAAAGTGAAGCTAACCCACCGAAAAGACACAGGAACACTGCGCTGCATTAGTGTGAAAGGCCCCTTTCACACAATCGGTCCCACCCAATCGGACCCTCCATTCACCTCAATGAAACGGCAGATGTAAACAAATTTGTGTCCATTTACACCCGCCTTCCTCCAATCTGAATCGCTAAAAAAAATAACTGAAGGGGATCCTTCCGTCTGGGCGGATCAGATTGGAGGACCCGTAGAGTGGGCTGTGTCCATGTCCGTTGTGCACTGACCTGTCATCCGCCTGCTCTTTCATTGTGGCCCGTGACCGGTTATCAAGTCGCTTAAGTGGCCCTCGCTCTTCAAAAGGTTGGGCACCCCTGCTATAGGGGAACTCTATACTATACTTTGTAGCTTCCTATAGGGGAATTCTATACTATACTTTGTAGCTTTCTATATTGGAACTCTATACTATACTGTGTAGCTTCCTATAGGGGAATTCTATACTATATGTTGTACCTTCTTATAGGGGAACTCTATACTATACTTTGTGGCTTCATATAGGGGAACTCTATACTATACTTTGTGGCTTCCTTTAGGGGAACTCTATACTATAATTTGTTGCTTCCTATAGGGGAACTCTATACTATACTGTGTACCTTCCAATATGAGCACTCTGAAGGCAGGAGGAACCAGAAGTGACGGGGGTGGGGGTCCAGAAGATAAGAATCAGGGCTGCTTTGTGCAAAACCATTACACAGAGCAGGTAAATATGACAAGTAAAAAAAAAACAACATTTACAATGACTTTAAGGTCCCTGTGCAGGGAAGATCAGCATCTGACCCCAGAGAAGGTGGAGGCTGATAGACTGGAGGTAATAGAAGGCATTACTATTACATAAAGTAAAAGTTTACCAGTATTGTGCATTATATATAAAATTATTATATCCATGAAAAAAGTCTCAGCTTTCAGTACTACTTTAACCACTTTACGCCTGCCCACCGTCAAATGAGGATGTTCTGGGAGGACATCATATGACGGCGCCCAGAATGTCCTAGCAACAAGGTGCAGCAGTGGGGGGGTGTAGGAAGTGGGGGGGTAGTGGGGGAGGGGTGTAGGCAGTGGGGGGTGGTGAGAGAGGGGGAAGGGGTGTAGGAAGTGGGGATCAGTATATCTTCTATGTCCCACTATTACACTGTATAAAGTACATCCCCCACCCACATACAGGTCTCCTCTCAGGGTGGTCTCTCCCCTGTCCGTGTCACACTAGGGTTCTCAGCTGCTCACCGGTCCCTCCTCCCACCATCACATCCAATAACACTTACCCAGTCCAAGAAGTGTCCTCCTCCTACCGGCTCTCTCAGTCCCTCTCTCTCCTCTCAGGACCAGGAGCCCATTGACGCCACCCATCTTGCGGCCAAATCCATCCTGCCCTGTCCACCCAGGAGCCTCTTATCGGTCCTCCTACTGGCCGCGGCCCTCGGGCACTCAGCCTAAGAGCCTGAATGGTCAGTCCACCCCTGGGGCGGGCCTTGCACTGGTCACAGAGCAACCACGGCTGGCACTAGCTCAGCATTGCCTCACCCCCCAGGAGTTGCGAAATGATGACAGAATGGAGAGGAGTGAATGCATGGTTACAACATGCGGCCAGGCAGCCCACTGGCAAACGCCCAGTATGCCCTATGGCCAGTCCGGGCCTGGTAACAGGATAGCATGACCACGTAATTGTCATTAAAAGTGATTGTGCTGAAAGCTGAAAATTGGCCTGGGTAGGAAGGGGGTGAAAGTACCCAGTAGGCAAGGGGTTAACCACTTACATACCGGAACATTTTTCCCCTTAATGACCAGGCCATTTTTGCGATACGGCACTTCGTCTCTTTAACTGACAATTGCGCAGTCGTGCGACTCTGTACCCAAATAAAATTGACGTCCTTTTTTCCCACAAATAGAACTGTCTTTTGGTGGTATTTGATCACCTCTACAGTTTTAATTTTTTGCGCTATAAACAAAAAAAAAAAGCGTCAATTTTGAAAAAAATGCATTATTTTTTACTTTTTGCTATAATAAATATCCCCAAAAAATATCTAAAAAATTTTTTTTTTACTCAGTTTAGTCCGATACGTATTCTTCTACATATTTTTGGTAAAAAAATTGCAATAAGTGTATATTGATTGGTTTGCGCAAAAGTTATAGCGTCTACAAAATAGGGGATAGTTTTATGGCATTTTTAATAATAATTTTCTTTTACTAGTAATGGCGGTGATCAGCGATTTTTATCATGACTACGACATTATGGCAAACACATCGGACATTTTTTACACTATTTTGGGATCATTAACATTTATACATTGATCAGTGCTATAAAAATGCACTGATTACTGTGTAAATATGACTGGTAGTGAAGGGGTTAATCAGTAGGGGGCGCTAAAGGGGTTAAGTGTGTCCTAGGGATGTGTTCTAACTGTGGGGGGTGGGCTACGTGTGACACCACACTGATCACAGCTCCCGATCACAGGGAGCAGAAGATCATTGTCCTGTCATTAGGCAGAACGGGGAAATGCTTGTTTACATCAGCATTTCCCCGTTCTTCCTCTCCGTGAGACGATCGTGGGACTCCCGGCAGACATCGAGTCTGCGGGACCCGCGGTCACACTCATGGGCGCCCACAATGCCGCATCTTAAAGAGGATGTATTTATACGTCCATATGCCCAGCCATGCCATTCTGCCGACGTATATCGGCGGTCGGCAAGTGGTTAAAGTGCATCCAATATTATATAAAAAAATGAAATGAAAAGAAATATTTTAAAAAAGTGCAGTAAAGTCCTTATGAATGAATAGTCCAATATTCAGAAAGGCGCAAACAGTGAAGACGGTGAAGAAATAATCCCTTGGTGTATTCTCATGAGTGAAATGGCTGACACCACACCACTGTGCTCACAGGACTCTGAATGAATGAATGAATGAATGATTTGTATAGCGCTACAATGCGAACTGAATCGCCTCAAGGCGCTGTATTGGTGCTCTGTTGTCACCCTTCTTAGAAGAGGTAGGTCTTGAGTTTTTTCCTGAAAGCCTGATGGTTTTCTTCCATGCGGATGTCAGTTGGTAGAGCGCTCTACCTCTCACCTCATGGATATATAACATATGCCTTAGATCATCATCCAGTCAACGATCACCACCACTTCCAGGTTTCAGGGTCACCAATATGCCTCTTCCCAAAAAGATTCCGCCCCTCATTAAAGGTAATCCATTTCACATGTAAGGTATATCAGCCTCCAATAGTGTATTACCATTACAAAAGAATTTATTAAACTTAAAAAAGCCAGCTTACATAAATATAATAAAAAATGTGCCAAGGAAAGACAAACAAACAGTGTTCATGCCACCTCTCACATCACTTCCGTTCCGCTATATACTCCGGTCATGCCCTATGCGTTACGTCACGTCACGTGCCTTCCTGGGCAGGGCTGGGCTGCGATTGTTTCTAACTGTATGGGGGCTGGGCTGACTGGAGGAGGAGACAGATTGCTGTTCCTAATCACTAGAAACAGCAGATCTCTCTCTAACTCTCCTGTCAGAACGGGGATCCGTCTGATTATATTGACAGATCCCTGTTCTGGCTCTCGGAGGAGCAGACATTGCAGCCCCCGGCCAGGCGGATCAAGTCCCCTGCTGTACAGCCGGCACGCACGCTATGACTCCTTAATGGAGCCGACGTACACCTACGGTGATTTGCGGGAACGTGCCGGCCTGACGTCATATAATGATGGCAGCTGGTCGGCTAGTGGTTAATATAAAAGTTTTTTTCCCCCATGACTCCCAGGTAACATCCCCATATATCCTACTTCTGGGTATATTTAATATTATATATATATATATATATATATATATATATATATATATATATATATATATTGTTAGGTCCTCTGTTTCAGCCCCTCCGCATCATCCCCTCTTTCCCTCAATTGGACTTTGGCGGTCAATGGGAAAAAACCCTGTCTGTCCGGACAGATAATCAGACACCATACACCATATGAGGTTTGATAAAGAATGCCTTTACTTCCGTTTCACAGAGCATATACAATACAAAAAGGGGGGAAGAACGCAATTGAACAACCAATCACATTCAACCACTTAAGCATTTTGTTATACAATTCAATATTGATCTGCAAGATTCATAATATTTCTTCTTTCGGACTCAACATAATATTTACTCTAAAAATGTCTCACGCAATATATGTCCTTGATAAGATTCTCGGTATGTTTTGATAATATGGAAGTACAAAACAGCATACTTGTTATGGGAAGCAGACCCATTACTAGAAGCCATGAGAACTAAAACTTGTTATGGAAATGTGTGAGTGTGAGATAAAACAGAATTTACAGTGAGTTTCTACAGAAAAACAGAAAAACATCTTTGTTACAATACTATTAAATCTTGAAGGGTAACTCTACACTTCCCACATTTCCTTACAATCCCTCCTTTTGATCATAGGAGACTTTAAGAAGTCTTCGCTGATCACTCATTGTACCACCTATATCCTGCTTTGAACATGGTCATGGCTGTTTCAGACTTATCAACTAGGTTCTTTGATTTTGCTACTTTACTTATCAGGTAGAACACCAATTTGATTGTCACATAAATGGCTAGAGCTAAAATAAGTATCATGAGGAGTATCATACCCGCTTTCTTAAAGAAATTCATAATGTTTTCCCAAATAGAACCGAACCATCCTCCTACACCTGAAAAGGGATTCCATGAGTCCCCCATACGTCTCATTTGGTCCTGCAATTTTGCCCTTTCTTCATTGTGACCTCTAATAATGTCATAATAGTCTGGGATTTCTAAATCTTCAGACGGCTTTGTAAGATTGTTCATGTATGTGCAGCATAGGGTTTTATCCCCGGTTAGGTCACACAGCCCTGTAAGAACCATCATCATTCTTTCTTGCCTTTGTTTAATTACCTCTTGTTCAAATAATACCTTCCTAAGTTCTTCATTGAGTAATCCTATATCTACTGCTGTGGCATTCATCCATGAGTCCATTAACATCCCAAATCCATCTACCTTTGTGAGGGCATTGTATACGCCCACCCCACCGAAGGATGCAAAGATTTTGTCCCACCAAGTGGTTAATTCCCTCTTGTGTCTGCCAAATTCAAGGTGACCGTGGGCAGGTTTCATGGACACTAGTGTGTCTGACCCTGTGGTCCCCATTAGAGGGATCATTTCCACAAAAGTACACCAACCTGAAGTTTTTCTGTCCATAGGGTAAGGGACGGTGGTATGGCACCATAGTCCACAACAGACCATCCATCCGTGGGGAACATGAGGGGTTTGAACCACTTTGGGGGGGCTAAGTCTTGACCTTAATCACACTAAACACATCCAATCCCCCAGAGAGGGAATGCTATCTCCACCTTGCCTTATCCAGGGGCTGTCCATGTGTGTGCTATTTATCCATTCAGTAACCTGTGGATTGTTGGATCCCCTTACACATTTACATATGTCATATAGGGACATGTTACCTATCCTTTCATCAGGGTCCAGAATATTAAAAGTAGCTAACCCGTGGGAGTGGTGTTTATAACAGGGACTTCCTGGGTGGTATTTAGTAACTGCTCTAGGGTGATAGGCCTTCCAACCATAGGGACTAAATGTCTGCCTGTGGATAAGTGTGACTCCTTTCCATGTATGCTGCTCTGGCATTCACTACAACAGTATCCTCACCCATCCCGCACGAGGAGTTTAGCCAACACCCAAAAAATAAGAGCAAGAATACAGTGATGGTCATTACAATTGAAAACAGAAATTGTCCAGGTGGTGCATTTTCTTGGCTCACGGGGAGAGTCTGTGGTCAAAATGGGGGGGGGGTTAAGGGGTTTTGTGAGAGGGGGCATGGGGCAATAGTGGCTGAGTCTCTTCTTGTGGGGCTCCTCCATTTCCTTTCCTGTCTCCTTTATCTGTGGGCTCTTCTTCAACCTTGATGCATGGATCCATTGAGGGCTTTGATCCATCAGTATTGCTGTCCTGGAGACCTTAAGGACTTCAAATGGACCTTGGAAGACGGGGGCCTGGTTGTTTGCGGACTGCAAGTTGTTTGATCAGTACTTTATCCCCCGGGACGAAAGGATGTGTTGGTTCTGTGGAAAGAGGAAGAAAGGTGACAGCAACCTTGTCATAAGTTTCAGTAGGGCTACTTACCAGATATTTCACGTGCTCTTCCTGTAAGGAATACAAGTTAGATTCCTCGCCTATCTTAGGGGCTCTTTGAGCGGGTCTTCCCATAAGGATCTCAAAAGGGGGACAGTCCTGTCCTATCATGGGGGGGGTGGTTCTTATCTGGGGGTGGGCCTTTCAATTTGTCTTTAATGTTTCTATTCATTCTCTCCACTACTCCTGCACTCTGGGGGTGATAGGGATGTGGAGCTTCCATTGTATCCCTTAAACACCTGGTAGCTATCCCTGCGGTCTCTCCTGTTACGGGAATAACTTCCGGCCATGAGGGAAAATGGCAAAATCGAGTATTATTACGCAAAGATATTTGATATTACCTTTCTGTTTGGACATGTGTGTCAAATCAATCTGTAAGTCTTTTAATGGGCCTATGTGTCCCTGAACATTATTCTGGAAACAAGTTAAGCAAGTTGCTGTAGGGGTTTCTTACCAAAGGAGCTACTGTTTCTGGAATACCTATGATCCCCTCCTTGTTTGACCACAAGCCGTCCGGGTTGTGTGTCAAACCATGTGACTCCCAACAGGTAATGTCAGACAATTCTTCTGGCTCGGGCTGGGAAACTTGGGGACGAAAAAATCTGTAGACAATTGGAGGGTTGATTGCCTCCTTAGCAGTAATTTTTGGCTGCTGACTCTTAAGTTGTTTCCCTTAGTAATATCAGATTTGTCATAGGAATGACCTATTACTTTTATGACATTAATACATTTTTTTTTTTTTTGTTTTTGTTTTTTGAGGGTAAATGGAGTGCACTTAATAAATCCTCTACCCAGACTTGATTTGAGATTTG
>CM053036.1:114756389-114791376 GCA_028564925.1 Lithobates sylvaticus
ACATTTTGGCCAAACTTTATACTGCTACATATCGTTAATAAAAAATAACCCAAATCAGTGTCAATTATTTGGTCTTTGTGAAAGATTATGGAAAACTGTTATCAAAATACTTAGGCCCCTTTCACACTGGGGCGGGAGCCGCGGCGACGGTAAAGCAGCGCTATATTTAGCGCTGCTTTACCATCGTTTTAGCCGCGGTATTCGGTTTTACCCCCCGCGAGCGGCTGAAAAAGGGTTAAAATCCCCCGCAAAGCACCGCTTTGCGGCGGTATTACCGCAGTGTCCCATTGAAATCAATGGGTAGGAGCGGTATAGGAGTGGTGAATACACCGCTCCTATACTGCTCCAAAGATGCTGCTAGCAGACTTTTTTTACCGTCCTGCTAGCGCACCGCTCCAGTGTGAAAGCCTGCGGCTTTCACACTGGAGTGAATGGGGCCGTTTTTTTCAGGCGGTGTACAGGCGCTATTTTTAGCGCTGTACCGCCTGAAAAACGTCCCAGTGTGAAATTTTCCGTAATTTTCCTTTCCTGGCCTATTCTCACGTCAGCACACAATGGGTTAACGCCTCATCTGGTGCCCACATGACCACCTTTTCCTAGCTGAATAAAAGACCTCTCCACCACTGACGTGTTTGATAATCTAGCCTGCGACAGGCCACTTGGGAGGGAGTCCTGTGCTGACGTGAGGATAGTGTCAGGGTTGGGCTCAGCCCTTCCTTCTCTGAGCTGGCCGCTCAGCTGTCAGCTAATTGCCAGCTCCCATCTCTCTCCACAGTTACTCAGCTGTTGATCCTGCTCGTCAGTCCTGCCTACTTAAGCAGTCCAGTCCAGAGGAGCTCTGCCTTCGCCTTGGTCACATCACAAGAAACTATTGCCTGCGTGCCTGTTTAACCACTTGACCACTGGGCACTTAAACCCCCTTACTAACCAGACCAATTTTCAGCTTTCGGTGCACTCGCATTTTGAATGACAATTACTCAGTCTTGCAACACTGTACCTATATGAAAATTTTTTTTTTTTTCCACACAAATAGAGCTTTCTTTTGGTGGTATTTAATCACCACTGGGTTTTTTTTTTTTTGCGCTATAAAAGAAAAAAGAACGAAAATTTTGTAAAAATGTTTTAATTGTTTTAATTTCTTCGTTTCTCTTATAAAATTTAGCAAATTGATAATTTTTCTTCATAAATTTTGGCCAAAATTTATACTGCTACATATCTTTGGTAAAAATAAGTACAAATTGGTGTATATTATTTGGTCTTTGTGAAAGTTATAGAGTCCACAAACTATGGTGCCAATATCTGAAAATTGATCACACCTGAAGTACTGACGGCCTATCTCATTTCTTGAGACCCTAACATGCCAGAAAAGTACAAATACCCCCCAAATTACCCCTTTTTGGAAAGAAGACATTCCAAGGTATTTGGAAAGAGGCATGGTGAGTTTTTTGAAGTTGTCATTCTTTCCAACAATTCTTTGCAAAATCAAGATTTTTTTTTTCACAAAATTTTCATATTAGCGGGTTATTTCACACACAGCATATGCATACCACAAACAACACCCCAAAACACATTCTGCTATTACTCCAGAGTATGGTGATACCACATGTATGAGACTTTTACACAGTGTGGCCACATACAGAGGTCCAACATGCAGGGAGCACCTTCAGGCGTTCTGGAGCACCCAGGCCAACTCTGACATTTCTCTCCTACATGTAAAAATCATCATTTGCTAGAAAATTACATAGAACTCCAAAACATTATGTATGTTTTTTTTAGAAAAGACCCTAGAGAATAAAATGGCGGTCGTTGCAACTTTTTTTTATCTCACACAGTATTTGCACAACAATTTTTCGAACGCATTTTTTGGGGGGAAACAAACTGTTTTGTGCTTTAAAAAAAACAGTAAAGTTAGCCCAATGTTTTTGCATAATGTGAAAAATTAAGTTACGCCAAGTAAATAAATACCTAACATGTCACCCTTCAAAATTGCACACACTCATGGAATGGCGCCAAACTTCGCTACTTAAAAATACCCATAGGCGACGCTATAACATTTTTTACTGGTTACATGTTTTGAGTAACAGAGGAGGTCTAGGGCCAAAATGATTGCTCTTGCTCTAAGATTGGCAGCGATACCTCACATGTGTGGTTTGAACACCGTTTTCATGTTTGGGCAGGACTTAGAGTTGCGTTCACTTCTGCATTCGAGCACATGGGGACAGGGACGCTTTAAAAAAAAAAAAAATGTATAGTTCGTTTTACTTTATTTATTTTAATTTGACACTTTTTTTCCCAAAAATACATTTTTTGGTCACTTTTATTCCTATTACAAGGAATGTAAACATCCCTTGTGATAGGATTATGGCATGAGAGGTCCTCTTTACAGTGAGACATGTGGTCAATGAGACCCCACATTTCACCTGTTGGCTGGGAAGCCTGAAATCAAAGAACAAAAAAAATCCTGACTTTGATCGTAGCGGTGAGTCGGTAGAAGCACCAGAGGGCGGAGGGAGGGGGGGCATCCCCTCTCGCCTTCCATAAAAATGATCAAGCAGCGGAACCGGAACCGCTATGATCATTCTTATGGTGTAGGGAATTGCCAGCTGAAAAAGCTGATATCTGAATGATGCCTGTAGCTGCAGATATCATTCAGATATCCTCACACAAATTCAAGGACGTTATATGACGGCCGGCGGGCGGGCAGTAAGTGGTTAAAATGCTTTTTTTTTTTTTTTTAACACAAAGTTGTCCATTTATACAATATTTCTAACACATGGCATTTACATACCAAAAATTACACACCAAAATAGATTCTCCTACGCCTCCTGAGTACGGCGATACCACATGTGTGAGATTTCTACAGCCTGGCCATATACAGAGGCCGAGTATGGCTGAGCATGGCCGAGCATTATTATTATATTATTATATTATTATACACGATTTATATAGCGCAACAGTTTACGCAGCGCTTTACAATGTATAGGGGGGGGGGGGGCAACACAATTACAGTACAGTTCAATACAAAAAGGTACAGGAGGGCCCTGCTCGTAGAGCTTACATTCTAAAGGGAGGGGGTGGTGGTACAAAAGGTAATAGCTGCAGAGAATGATTTGATGGGAGTGGCTCGGGGACAGTTGTTAGGTGGGTGTGGGATTGGCTTCCCTGAATAAATCAGTTTTCAGGGATCTCCTAAAGGTGGACAGGGTAGGGGCTGATCGGACAGACTGGGGCAGGGAGTTCCAGAGGATGGGAGAGGCTCTGGCGAAGTCTTGAAGGCGAGCATGGGAGGAGGTAACAAGGGAGCTAGAATCAGGAAGTCCTGGGAGGAGCGGAGGGGACGATTTGGGCGATATCTGCAGATGAGGTTGGTGATGTAGATGGGGGCGATGTTGTGGATGGCTTTGTATGTTATGGTTAGTATTTTGAATTTTACACGGTGGGGTAGGGGAAGCCAGTGAAGGGATTGGAAGAGAGGGGCGGCAGTCACAGATCGATTAGTGAGGTGTATTAGTCTAGCAGCAGCATTCATAATAGACTGAAGGGGGGGTAGCCTGCTTAAGGGTAGGCCATTAAGGAGGGAGTTGCAGTAGTCAAGGCGGGAAATAATCAGGGAATGAATGAGTTGCTTTGTGGTGTCATTAGTCAGGAAGTGCCGAATTCTGGAGATATTGCGGAGGTGAAGGTGGCAGGATTTAGCCAGTGATTGGATATGGGGGCTGAAGGAGAGGTCAGAGTCAAGGATTACACCCAGGACCCTGGCATGTGTGGAGGGACCAATGGTTGTGTTGTTGATATTAATGGTGGAGTCACAGGGGGGATCGTGAAGGAGGAAATATAATAAGCTCAGTTTTAGAAAGATTGAGTTTGAAGAAGTGGTGTGACATCCATACTGATATGTCATTCAGTAAGTTTGAGATCTGTGAGGAGATCGAGGGGGTCAGTTGAGGAGTGGAGAGATAGATCTGGGAGTCGTCGGCATAGAAGTGGTATTGGAAACCATGGGAGATTATCAACTGGCCCAGGAAAGAGGTATAGAGCGAGAATAGGAGGGGCCCAAAGGATGGAACCTTGGGGTACCCTAACAGAAAGTGGAAGGGGAGTGGAGGAGATGGAGTTGTAAGTCACACTGAAAGAGCGCTGAGATAGGTAGGAGGAGAACCAGGATAAAGCAGAATCGCGGAGGCCAAGGGAGTGTAATTTGTTGAGGAGGAGCAGGTGGTCAACTGTGTCAAAGGCAGCAGAGAGGTCTAAAAGTATGAGTATGTAGTAGTGGCTGTTGGTTTTAGCAGTTAGTAGGTCATTGGTGAGTTTTAGTAGGGCAGTTTCAGTAGAATGATGTTGGCGGAAGCCAGACTGTAGGGGGTCGAGAAGGTTGTTGTCCATGAGGTAGCGACACATTTGGTCATGGACAAGGCGTTCGATGAGCTTGGAGGCAAACGGGAGCAGGGAGATGGGTCTTAAGTTATTCAAACAGGTGGGGTTTAGTGAGGGTTTTTTTGAGTATGGGGGTAGCTAATGCATGTTTGAGCAGGGAAGGAAAGGTGCCGGAGGAGTGGGAGAGGTTGAAGATGTGGGTTAGGGAGTGGGAAGGTGGTCGCAGTAATTGTGAGGGGACAGGGTCCAGGGAACTGGTAGTGAGGTGGGCCATGGAGAGGAGTTGATAAACTTCATCTGTGGTAACTGGGCAAAAAGAGGAGAGTATTGAGTGTGGTGTTGGACCTGTTGTGTTGGGTAGGGGAGGAAGTTGAATGCTGGATATCTTCTTGCGAATTGTGTTGATTTTGCTATTGAATCTGTTGAGCGGTAAGCAAGTTGGTGGGTGGTGGCAGTGGGGAGTGAAGTAAGGAATTAAAGGTAGAAAAGAGTTGACAAGGTTTGGATGAGAGGGTTTTGATGAGAGTGTTGCAATAGGTTTCTTTAGCAGTGTGGAGGCAGGAGTTGTATTTGAGAAGGGCAGATTTGTAGAGGGTAAAGTCTTGGAGGGACTTAGATTTACGCCATGCTCACTCAAGATCACAGCTGTGTCTCTTGAGACTTCTGGTATCGTCTGTTTGCCAGGGTTGTGGCAGATGGGGCCTAGAAATAGAAATAGGAGCAAGTACGTCTAGGAAGGATGACAACGTGTTGTTGTAGATGGAAGTGGTTAGGTCTGGGCAGGGCAGGACAGGTGTGCGATTTTGTCATAAAGGCCACCAGTAGCAGAGTGAAGAAGGGAAGGGTTGAGGTCGCGAAGGTTTCTGCGGGTAGTGGTTTGTGGATTGACAGCATGGGATGTAGGAGACGAGAGAGTGAAACGGATAAGGTTGTGATCAGAGGGAGGAAAGGCTTGGCATTACCGTGTATTGCAGAGTATGGCTGGGTATTGCAAAGTATGGCTGGGTATGGTACAGTAGGGCTGGGTATGGTAGAGTAGGGCTGGGTATGGTAGAATAGGGCTGGGTATGGCAGAGTATTGCAGGGTATGGCAGGGTATGGAGGGATGGCTGAGCATGGATAGATGGATTTATGGATGTGACTGCAATTGTTCACTGGAGCAGCGCTGTGGGCACTACAGATCCAGCCCACAGCGCTGCTGCCACCGATCTCTCCCTTCCACTGTACAGATCAGTACACAGAGGGGAGAGAGGAACCGGCGTCATAACATGACGCTGTTTTTTTTACAAGTGATCACTCCCTCATTTGACGAAGCCATCACGTGGTAAACGCCACGATCAGCGTCCGTTTACCGTGATCCGTGATGCACCGGGTCCTCTGGACACGGCGGTCATGGATGTCCTTGGGTGCGTGCCCCAGGGGGCACGTGAGAGGGGGATTCTGGGAGGACGTCACTGTATGCCCTCCCAGAGTTATGCAACCGCCCTGTAGACGTCATTCGGCTATGGGCCGGTTGTTAAGTGGTTAAAGACTGGCTTTGCTGACATCCCTTCTGGCTCCAGATCCTGCTTGCTGTTCCACTACTTGGATCCCTGACTTCTGGCTTGGCTGACTATCCGTTCCGGTTACTGAACTTTGGCTATGTTTTGACTAAGTTTGTTCTTTTTACTTTTATTATTATTATTATTATTATTATTATTATTATTATTATTATTAAACTTCTGTCTCTGTCTGATTTCATGGTTTCTGACAGATAGGCCAGGAAAGGAAATTTACGGTAAGTATTTGATAACAATTTTCCATCATCCTGGTCATACCTCACGTCAGCACACAATGGGATTTAACTAGCCAAATAAATGGGTGGGAGAGAACATATGAAAAGAAACTGACAATTGCAGAAAAGCAGTGCATTGCTGGCTGATGATTGGCCAAGCATGCACTGTGACCCGCATGCTTGGCCAATCAAAGAGCCAACGGCGAGGAGAGCCATAATTGGCCACAGGCAGGATGCCTGTGGCCAATTATAGCTCAGGGGGTTTAGTACACGCCCCACAGTATAAAAGGCCGCCGCGCCGGCGGCCTCGCATATTGTGTTGTCAGTGTCAGCGTGTCAGTGTCTTATGTGCTGCTGACTGCTGACATTATGTGCTATGATTCTGGGGATTAGTGTGTGCGTGCTGTTAGTACAGCATTGCAGTATCACATCTGGGGGGTGTCTATAGTATGCCTGTGAAGGGGCGCATGTTTCCTGTGCTTAGAACTGTCCCTGCACAAAGTGTCATTTTTGCAGGAAAAAAAGCTATTTAAAACCACTCACGGCTAATGAATTGACGGCTCCCGTAACACAGAGAACAGTCATTCATTGAAAGCCATTAATAAAAAAAAAAGTCATTGATAAAAATAAATAAAAAAAATAAAAAGCGTGGGGTCCCCCTCAAAATCCATACCAGACCCTTATCCGAGCACGCAACCTGGCAGGCCGCAGGAAAAGGAGGGGGGGATGAGAGCGCCCCCCCCTCCCTCCTGAACCGTACCAGGCCACATGCCCTCAACATTGGTAGGGTGCTTTGGGGGTCTGAGACCCTCCAAAGCACCTTGTCCCCATGTTGATGAGGACAAGGGCCTCGTCCCCACAACCCTGGCCATTGGTTGTGGGGGTCTGCGGGCGGGGGGCTTATCGGAATCTGGAAGCCCCCTTTAACAAGGGGACCCCCAGATCCTGCCCCCCCCCCTGTGTGAAATGGAAAGGGGGTACAAAAGTACCCCTACCGTTTCACCAAAAAAGTGTCAAAAATGGTAAAAATGACAGGAGACGGTCTTTGACAATTCCTTTATTAAAATCTTCTTTCTTCTGGTCTTCCTTCTTCCTCTCTTCATCCTTCGGTTTCTTCATCTTCTCCTTCCGGCATCTTCTTCCATCATCTTCTTCCTCTGATCCGCTTCTTCTTGCTCTGGTCTTCTCGTCCGGCATCTTCTTCCATGGCGTCGGCGTCTCTTCTGGGCCGTTCCGCGCAATGGGAGGCTCCCGCTGTGTGAGGCTTTGCTGCGTCTGACAGGTCTTTTATAATGGAGGGCGGGGCCACCTGGTAACCCCGCCCCCCTCTGACGCACGAGGACGTCATGGGGAATTCCCTATGGCTTTCCCCATGAGGTCAGAGGGGGCGTCAGACGCAGCGAAGCCTCACACAGCGGGAGCCTCCTATTGCGCGGAGCGGCCCAAGAAGAGACCCGGACGCCGTGGAAGAAGATGCCGGACGAGAAGACCAGAGCAAGAAGAAGCGGATCGGAGGAAGAAGAAGATGGAAGAAGAAGGAAGAAGAAGGAAGAAGAAGATGACGGAAGGAGAAGATGAAGAAAGGAAGAAAGAAGAAGGAAGAGCAGAAGAAAGAAGATTTTAATAAAGGAATTGTCAAAGACCGTCTCCTGTCATTTTTACAATTTTTGACACTTTTTTGCTGAAATGGTATTTCACACGGGGGGGGCGGGATCTGGGGGTCCCCTTGTTAAAGGGGGCTTCCAGATTCCGATAAGCCCCCCGCCCGCAGACCCCCACAATCAATGGCCAGGGTTGTGGGGACGAGGCCCTTGTCCTCATCAACATGGGGACAAGGTGCTTTGGGGGTCTCAGACCCCCAAAGCCCCCTCCCAATGTTGAGGGCATGTGGCCTGGTACGGTTCAGGAGGGAGGGGGGCGCTCTTGTCCCCCCCTCTTTTCCTATGGCCTGCCAAGTTGCGTGCTCGGATAAGGGTCTGGTATGGATTTTGAGGGGGACCCCACGCCATTTTTTTATTTTGGCCGGGGTTCCTCTTAAAATCCATCCCAGACCTCAAAGGGTCTGGTATGGATTTTGAGGGGGACCCTACGCCATTTTTTTTTTTTTGGCTGGGGTCCCCCTAAATATCCACAGCAGACCTGAAGGGCCTGGTTATTGAATTTCGGGGGACCCCACGCTTTTTTTTTTTTTAATTTTATTTTTTATCAATGACTTTCAATAAATGACTGTTCTCTGTGTTACGGGAGCCGTCAATTCATTAGCCGCGAGTGATTTTAAATAGCTTTTTTTCCTGCAAAAATGACACTTTGTGCAGGGACAGTTCTAAGCACAGGAAACATGCGCCCCTTCACAGGCATATTATAGACACCCCCCAGGTACGAAATTTAAAGGAATATTACACTTTTATTGTTTCACTTTAAGCATTATTAAAATCACTGCTCCTGAAAAAACGTCAGTTTTTAAAAAAATGTTTTGCATTGATACATGTCCCCTGGGGCAGGACCCAGGTCCCCAAACACTTTTTATGACAATAACATGCATATTAGCCTTTAAAATGAGCACTTTTGATTTTGAACATTCGCATCCATTGTAACTAATAGGGCTCTTATACTCGCACGGACTTTAGGTCCGTTCGCGGGATCTGGTGCGAACCGAACCCGGGGGTGTTCGGCTCATCCCTACTCTTCACTGATATCCTGGCATAACTGCCCCAAAGGCTATCACCCCTCAGTTCGAAGGAGCTTGCCCCTGTTCCTGGGCAGAAAGGTCCACTTCCTGCATGCCAATCTAATCAATCACCCTGGTGAACCAATAGAAGATGACTCAAGAACCTGACGGCAAAATTAAAAGGATTGTCCAATTTCCTCTGATCTTTGCATGTACACTGTTAGCAACTTGTGTAAGGACCTGAAGTCTTCCTGCTGTATACTCAGTAACTATGTGAATGCTTGGGAGGGACTGCCCCCAGGGTTTCCTGGAAACTGGATACCAGTGTCCAGGAAAAAAGACACAAAAGGGATCTTTTATGTATTCTTTCCTGGAAACTGGATACCAGTTCCCAGGAAAAGGGACATAAAAGATCCCTTTTGTGTCTTTTTTCCTGGACACTGGTATCCAGTTTCCGGGGGGCAGTCCCTCCCAAGCATTCACATAGTTACTGAGTGGCACTGTGAGTCCACCTTCTATCACTTCACCTTTGCACATTGTTACAAATTCCCGGAAGCTGTGTGTTCAGAGGAATCTCTATGAGAACTACCGCTGGAATGTATAAACAGAAAAGTCAGTGCTACTACTCATACACCACATAGATAGCAGAGCTCCCAGGTGCTCGATCCACAATCGCTGGCTGAGTAAAGTAATGTAGAAAAAATGATCCGCACTCCTGTTGTCGCTCTTAAAATTTCTTAATTTTATTGAATAGCCACAGTAGAACAAATGCAGATTAAGTCAGTTACATACCGCTGGAATGTACCATAGAGCCAATACTAGTTGAGGTACTTGTTGGAAAATAATTTGCCTAACTGATCCATTAGTGGATCCTGCTTTCCCAGTAAGCAGACTGCCTTTAACTGCCTGTAAACGTCTCTCCGCCCAGCACAAAGTTTGTTTTGAAGAGTAACAGGAAAAGACAGACATGTGGTGCCCCCTTGGTGGACAATGTAAGCTACTGCTGTCTATCATCAACTTTACTCGGGCCCCTTGGAGAATGATCGTGTAAGGCTTGCAATGCTAGAAAAAAAAAAGCCTTACATTTAAGTCGGAGCATCTGCATTCCACTAGGCTCCAATGGCCTTGCATTTGTCTCTTCAGACTGGAGGCAGACCGGCATCCAACGTCAGAATTATTCCATCTCCTGGGCTGAGAGGCCCACCACAAAATAGGCACACTGGTGTCCAAAACTCCAGTTCTTGCCAATTTGTGCAGACACAAAGACTTTCTGATCCATAGGCAGCCCATTCTATTGACAGAGAAAGGCAAATTGAAAAGCCCCCCCATGTGCCATCAGGCCCAAGGCAGCACTGGAATGGCTGCTGTAAAATGTCCCAATGTGGACAATGCAATCCCTCGCTGACATAAATACCGTCTCCATGACTCTTCATACGCCGTTTTGAAAAACCTCTTTACATATTTGGGTATGAAAAACAACTCCAAGATCCTTCATAGCTTAAGAAGGGGTTAACTGCTTTTCCTGTTTGTTTACTAGTTGACTGAACTTGTAAAAGGATTTCTAGGACAAGGTTGTGATGCTTTGACAGCTCCTGGCTTACACCTGCGACAATCAAAACATTGTCCAAGTAATGGCAGGGCCTTACCCTCAAAGACTAAATTACTGCCTCTACTGCCTTCAAAATGTTCAAAAAGTTTCTTAGTGCCGTGCCAAATTTTAAAATTGTCAGACACCTAAACTGGAAGTGACAGCCAGTTACTGCAAATCTCAGATGCCTCTGGTGTTACACACCGATTGGTATATGGAAGTATATGTCCAGCAGGTCAATTGACTAACTGGTCCTCGTGCTGAACTATCGCCATGACTGTTTGCACAGACTCCATCTTGAACCTTTTGCTGTGTATGTACCCATTCGATTTCTTCAAACCCAGACAATAGGGAAAGCTCCTGAAGCCTTGGGTACTAGAAATAATGGAAGAAACACCCAGATTTGTTCTTCTAGCAGCACCAGCACTATGGACTTGTTGCAGTATAATTCTTATACATAATCTTGCAGTAATTCTTTCTTCTTGAGATCTGTTGGTCATGAATGAAAGGATTTGGTGATTGTACTCCCAGCTAACCTGGCACAGTATACATTGTCTGCAGGTCTGCAGGCCAGTTCACCACAATTTCTGAGTTGAAGAGGTTTTTCTGCATGCACACTTTTGGAGGTGTCCAGGTGCTTTTTCAATGCGTTTGCATTGTTATAAATACGTTCCATAGAGAAAAAAATGCAACCTGTTTTCCTTCAGTCGACTGTACTGGAACACACAGCACCAGTGTGATGTAGGCCATTGGAATCCATGGTAAACACTGTTCATGCATTTTTGACTAATAAAAACGCATTGGACTGCATGCAGTGTAAACCAGCCTTAAGTACATTTTTTCAACCCGTGGGATTCCTGAAGGTATTAAAAAGGCAAAGACACTTGCGCACCTGATGCTGGCAGGCCCCATCCACTCCTGGAAGTGTGTTGCTTAAGCATGCATCAGCCAGCTTCATTGGATAAAGCTTGGAGACCTTTACTATAAAATTGGTCTTCTTATCTCATCTCTCCCATTCTTCATCAATGAGCTTTTAACTCCATCATTATGGGAAGAGAAGTTCTAGCTTTTTCACATTTGGAAATACCTGCGTGCGTTTGCGATAGTTGGGCCTGCGTCTTGCCTGTTCCTTATCCATTGGCATTTGAGGCAATCCATGCCGATTAATGCCCAATGTTTGCTACAGGGCTGGGCAAGGCACTTTCTATTGCGCTGATGTAAACACATGTGAGCTTCTTGAGGAGTATGAAAGCCACAATGTGCGGGAATGTGAGGAATGCATATTGTCCTGGTCAGGGGATGATACAGGGACCTCGGCTATGGAATGCTCTACCGAACAACATCCGCTTGGAAGAAAACCATCAGGCCTTCAGGAAAAAACTCAAGACCCACCTCTTCTAATATCGCAGGACAACAAGAGCAGACAAGCGCCTTGAGGCGATTCAGTTCGCATTTGCAGCGCTATACAAATCATTTCTTCATGACCAGTGGGGGGGGGGGGGTCTTAGATTTTCTGGAGCAGGGCCATATTAAGAGCGTTATAGGCCCCCGGGCAATACAGTGCACTGGGGCCCTGTCTACACGATCACGCACGGGAATAAAAATGCAAATTAGCAATAAGGCTATATTTATTGGTACTTCCAACAAAATCAGTGTTTAAACATTAACACAACGTTTGAACAATATAACACGAGTTTGATGGGCACAGTGGCAGCATTTGATGGGCACAGTGGCAGCGTTTGATGGGCATAGTAGCTGCGTTTAATGGGCACAGTGGCAGCTTTTTGATGGGCACAGTGGCAGCTTTGATGGGCACAGTGGCTATGTTTAAATGGTCACAGTGGCTATGTTTGATGGGCACAGTGGCAGCTTTGATGGGCACAGTGGCTGTGTTTGATGGGCACAGTGGCCGTTTTGATGGGCACAGTGGTCGCTTTTGAGGGGCACAGACAGTGGCTGTGTTTGATGCACAACTTGAACTTACTTAAGTAGACATTTTTAGACTTACTTGAGGCCACCGGCCTGGTGCAGTACAGTGTGTCACTCACAAAGGGCCGACTTTCCGCTCCGATCCCTCTCCATGCTGTCTGAAGAACATGGCAGAGGTGGGCGGAGCCTGTTTACTAGCCACTGGGGCAGCCGCGGTGCGCTATGAATGCTGGGGCGGCCGCGGCTTCTGATTAACGCCACTGGTTGCTAGCTAGATGCCGGCCGGTGAGTGACAACCAGTGCAGTCAGTCAATTTAAGCAGCAGATTGCAGCACTGAGGATTAGCCCTGGATGGGGCCCTCCAGACAAGTGGGGCCCCTGGGCAACTGCCCAGCATACCCAGTGGAAAAAACGGCCCTGTTCTGGAGTGTTTGCGTTTAGGGCTTCTGCTCCTAAAAATCATGCAAAACACCATACTGCATTCCTGGAGCACTCTTTTGAAGATATGTCTCACGCCGTACACTCGTACCTTCGCTTATCTTCTGTGCCACTGACTGGTGTGGTGAACTCATATGTGCAAAAAAAAATAATATGGAAAAAAAAAAACATAATTCTGTCACCAAGAAAAAAAAAAACAGGTACCTTGTCTCTTTAAGACCCATCCGATTTTATCTACTTACTTGTCTACAGCAGGTGAGGTCAGACAGCCTTCCAGAGCCAGACAGGAGACAAAACCAGTCAGACTGTCTAAACCCCCATAACACACAGCATAGCAGGGGAGCAAACAGCAACAAGTCTTTACCACACAAGAGAATACTAATAGGACTGCAGAGAGAGGAGAGAAACCAATTCATCTGCCAGCTCTAAGACAGTTTTAATTTGAGTTAAAAAATAAATAAAAAAGTGTGTAAAATATTTGACATTACAGAGTCCAGAACATATGCATTCCATTTGGATAAAACATTACATCAAACTGACATATAAAATGGTGTTAAATAACAGATTACAACTGACTTCGCTCAGAGGTCAGTTATGGATACAAGTATTAAGTCAGAACTTTACACCTCTACTGTCCGGAGGTTCTAAGGTTTAAGCTGCTGCTTGGTGACTGGCGGTCGCTACCCTGCGCCGGCTGTCTCCCTGCCCTCTGAGACATCATCCACCGCTGCTCTCAGACTGAAGACAAAGCCAGGAGAGCAGCACGCTGCCTATACAAGACAGGAAAACCCTAAGGCCCCTTTCACACTGAGGCTTTGCAGGCGCTAAAGTTCGAAAAATAGCGCCTGCAAACAGCCGCTGCTGTGTCTCCAGTGTGAAAGCCCGAGGGCTTTCACACTGGAGCGGTGCGCTTGCAGGAAGCTGAAAAATGTCCTACAAGCCGCATCTTTGGTGCGCTGTAGGAGAGGTGTATTTACCGCTCCTAAAGCGCCCCTTCCCATTGAAAACAATGGGGCAGCGCTCCGAACCCGCCCAGCGGGCGCTTTGCGGGCGGTATTAACCCTTTTTCGGCCGCTCGCGGGGGGTAAAACTGCCCCGCTAGCGGCCGAAAAGCGCCGCTTTACCACCAGCGCACCCAGAGCCTCGGTGTGCAAGTAGCCTTATGGTAACATTGTAGAGCTTACTAATACCACACCTGTAAAATATTTGTGCTATCTAAGCAACTTTGCCTGCGACCCCGCACAAGGGATACCTAGTTTCAGGAGGCTTTACCGTCCAACATTCTGGGTCTTCCAACTCCAGGAGAGGCTGAACATGGAGGGGCGGTGCAGTATGGGGGATATCCTTGCCTTTGCTAGGAAAAGGTGTTTATGTGGGCATCAGATGAGGCGTTAACCCATTGTGTGCTGACATGAGGTATGGCCAGGAAATAGAGTCTACAAGCTATGGTGCCAGCAGCCAATCTTTGAGAATTGATTACACCTGATGTACTGATGGACGATCTAATTTCTTGAGACACTAACAAAGCCAGGAAAGTACAAATACCCCCCAAATGACCTCTTTTTGTAAAGTAGACATTCCAAGGCATTTAGTAAGAGGCATGGTGAGTTTTTTCACGTTTCAATTTTTTCCCCCAATTCTTTGCAAAATGAAGATTTTTTTTTAATATTTTATACAGAATTGTCATATTAACAGGTTATTTCTCTCACATGGCATATGCATACTTCCAATTACACCCCAAAAACACATTCTACTACTCCTCCTGAGTATGGCGATACCATGTGTGGGACTTTTACACAGCCTGGCCACATACAGAGGCCCAAAATGCAGGGAGCACCTTCAGGCGTTCCAGGGACATAAATTACACATATAATTTCCTGCCAACCTATAACACTTTTGAAGGTCCTAGAGCACCAGGACAAAACTCCTGCAAAAGTCTTTTGAACATGTCCTTTTTTTCCCACAAGTTTTTGGAAAATGTAGAAAGAAAATTAAAACGCATTTTCTACGCATTTTTTACAAGTTTTTAGGGCACTGAAGGGCACTGATGATGATCCACTGATAGGGTGGCACTGATGAGCACTTACTAGTGGGCACTCATGTGGCACTGATGGGGCACAGATGTGCACTGATGGGCACTTGTAATACATAAAAAAAAAAATTCAAGCAGCCTCACGCTGCAGCTTCTCCCTCCTCTGCTCACATGATCGGTGTGAGCAGAGGAGAGAACCGGACATGATGCTGGTTTGCTCATTGGATGGAGCGATCAATGTGGTAAAGGGCTGCTGGGATTGGCCCTTTACCCCGATCCGTGACACGCCGGGTCCTGAGAACTCGGGGAGCAGGGACACTCCCATGTGTGCACCCGTGTGATTCTGAAAGGACGTCATTGTACGCCCTCCCAGAATTATCAGACTGATCTGTAGTCGTCATTCGGCTATGGCCCGGTCAGTAAGTGGTTAAAGTGGAAGCAAACCCCTTTTTTGGCACTTATAAGGTGGCTTACCTGTAGGTACAGTGAATATCTTCTAAACCTACACAGTTTAAGAGATTTTTACACTGCATGCAGCCGGTGACATCACTGGTTCATGCGCTCTGAAGGAACAGCATGCCGTACCTTCAGAGCTCTGTCGCAGGAGCAACTTCATCGCAGCATGGCCAATCAGACAGCTGGAGGACATGAACCCAGAAGGAAGACCGGGTGAAGATGGAAGCACCTATAGCGGTGACCGTGCACTGCTGGGGGGAGCATTTGTTCTAAGGTAAAAATGTCCTAATGTGCTAGCATGTGATACATTACGCATTTAACTTGCAGGGCTTAAAAATTTCACAATTTGCATTTGTATAGACCCATGTAGCACACCCCCACATAGGAGCCACTGGTGAATAGGGATCCCCCACCCTGCACAGCCAGGTACACCGAATCTTCACAGGCTCCCAGAGCCAAGAAACAGTCCAGTTCTTGTTTTTTTTTTTTTGTATTTTATTGAGGGGATAAAACTTGGATAGGGAATAGGGATATTCTGGGATGTCCACTTGACTCAGAACTTTTCAGGGACAACTCTCCTATATGAAGTCCACATACACTCCTCTCTCCTCCTCCAGCACACTTGCATGCAGAAATCCTAGCTGGCACACTAATAATTGATCTGGCAAAAAGGCAACAGTCGGATCTTGTAGCAAAAGCCCTTTACAGGCAGGAACCCCGGGCCCCTTGTGTTGTGTAGCAAACAAGTGTCCAGCTTACATCCCTGTGGTTACTGACCCCAGCACCACCTATTCAGGCACTGCCAGCCCGTCTGGCTGCAGCTGCCACCCCACCAGCCCACCTGGCTACTTCTCCACAGCCCTCCCCGACTGCACACTCACCAGCCACCCTGCTGACTTCTCCCTGGAGATCTCCGGGACATGGCGATTCTCTCCCACTGTCCTCACACCTGCTCCCGTGCATACAGGACAGGACTCTTCTGTGTGTAGTAGAGGATCCCTCAAGCACCCGAGCCCCGCTGCTGGCATGACTCAAGAGTATTTAAAGAGGTGCCTACCCCCTGCCAGCCCACTTGCTGTGGATTGGCTGGTGCCCTCCTCAATACTCCAGGCAGCTCCTCCTAACCTCCCACCCATTCTTCTGGAAGCTTCTCTAAGGTTACAGCAAGCAGGGGGGGGGAGGTACCAGAAGTGCTGCCTGATGAGTCATCCAGCCTCCCTGAGTGAATTTAAAACTGCAAGTCTATCTGCCATAGAGCACACAGATCTCTGTGAAGGAATTATGTGGCTGTGCAGATGGGGCCCCATACAGCTGTACCGATTTTTAAATTTGGTAGTGGCTGCAGGAAACCGCTTCAGGGAGCTGAACCTATCCTTTAAGCTGGCCATAGATTGTATAGCTGGGATAGCTGGGCAATTGAAATCATGCAAGAATGCAGTTAACAGACTGGAGTACATTATAAAGGGATTTCCAGCTGCCAACTCTGCAGGAAGGCACGATGATGTCACCTGCGCCTCCAAGAAGTTTCGCAGGCCAGTGCCAAGGCAAGTAATTTTTTTGTTTGTTTACAAATATTTATTTTCAAAAAAGTAGACTATACTGGACTCCTTCAAAGAGAAGTATGTTTTTTTTTTTTTTTTATCCGATATTCATACTTACCTAGGTGGATGCAGCATCGGAACAATGCTGCATCTGTCCCCCGCCGCCTCTTTACTGAGAACCGAGCCAGGAACATCACCAATGGCTTGGTTCTCTCACCTCCCAGAGCAGAGAGCTGCTGCCTGTCAGTCAGCATCTCTCCTGCTCTGCTCCTCCACACTCATTGGAGCGCTGAGCTGTGGAGGGGCAGGGATCGGCCATCTCAGCGGCTCGCTGAGAGGCTGAGACTGCCATCAGTTCAGGCCCCTGGCGGATCCAGGCTTCCGAAGTCGGGATGACGCGGTGCCTGGACTGATCCTGGTGACATCAGCAGAGACTTCAGTCTGCTCTCTGCTGAAAACGGGTCACAGGGATGCAGAACGAATTGTACTCATGTGACCCATAGGAGAAGCCCAGCTCAATGAGCCCAGGCTGGACTTCTCCTTTAAGCCTCTTAGATTTATATAGATGGGCTGGCCTGTCACCTTTTTTTTTTTTTTTAAACTCTGGCTCTGCTGGTCTTTTAAAGTGGTCTTGACTGTATATTAAAAATAGTTTCCCTTTGCATAGCCATCTTAAGAGTTGAAACAAAACCACCACAGTTGATATTTTAGCCCTGTGTGGTTTCTATTAATCTGAATCACTTGCAAGCTTCTCATGTCACTTATGGACTCCATTTTTTGAGCTAACACCTCCAGAATTCCTGGTTTTGCCCAGCTACCAGTTAATACAAAAAACTGTATGATCATGACATGCTTTTCAATAATTGTAATAAATTAATTGGCGAATCTTGCTGCAAAACAGTGATGCCCTCATTAAAATCATGTGTGAGTGGAGAGAGACACTAAATGTGTGAAAGTCTCACCTTTGAGCCCTTGAAAAGATATAAAGAACTGGAGGGTAATTCGAGCCACTGGTGCACATTCATGTGTGAAATATCAGCTTTATGTTCAGCGAAATCATCATACTGTATAATTAAAAAATGGATAAGGAACTGTGTGATTATACAGCAATTTAAAGAAGGTCTATCATACGTTTTTTCAGTTCTATCCCCTATGGACCAAGTTACATGTAGTCATTTTTCCCAAATTTCTAAGTACCTTCTAACCCTAGTTATAAACGTACCCCTCCTCCCCTCCTGCCGTGGCTGATCTGACAACAACTTTGAAAGAGATAGCGGATTTGCAGTTGCACATTGTCTTAGCTGTGAGCAACAGCAAAAGAAAAGCAGAGGGAGGCGGGAGGTGTCAGCTTCTACATTCCTCTTGCCGTTGCTGGTCTCAGGAAAGTGTTCTCAGCCAAGACAAGCTGCAACTATGAATCAGCCATCAGCTTTATAGCTGTTGTTAGATTGCCTGTAGTAGGAAGGGAGAGAGGGGGCAAGTTGGACCTCATAATTATAGTTAGAAAGCACCTAGCAAGATTAGACATGGTACTACATGTACTTTGTCCCATAGTTGACAGAGCTCTAAAATTAAAATTACAGATCTTCTATAATGCCCTGTACACCCGGTCGGACATTCCGAACACAAAATCCATCTGATTTTTTCCGACAGATTTTGTCTGAAACTTGTGTTGCACACACACGGTCGGACAAAGTTGTCGGAAAATCCAATCGTTCCGAACAAGGTGACGTATAAAAAAACAAAAAAAAGGTACGACGGGACTACGTAGAGGCCAGTAGCCAATATTATTAATAAACATTATTAACCACTTGACCACTGGGCACTTAAACCCCCTTCCTAACCAGACCAATTTTCAGCTTTCGGTGCCCTCACACTTTGAATGACAATTACTCAGTAATGCAACACTGTACCCAAATTCATTTTTTGACCTTTTTTTCACACAAATAGAGCTTACTTTTGGTGGTATTTAATCACTGCTGGGTTTTTTTATTTTTTGCGCTATAAATCAAAAAAGACAGAAAATATTTAAAAAAAAATTAAAATAAAATTTGTTTCTATTAAAATTTATTGCAGTTGGCGAGTATTGGCAGAATATTGGCGAGTATTGCAGTGTTGCATAGTATTGGCAGAGTATTGCACAGTGTTGGCAGAGTATTGCACAGTATTGGCAGAGTATTGCACAGTGTTGCACAGTCATTGAGCAGCGCTGTGGGCACTACACATCCAGCCCACAGCGCTGCTGACATCTCTCCCCCTCTCTGCTTCTCCTCTCTCACTGTACCGATCGGTACAGAGAGGGGAGGGAGGAACCGGTTTGTTTACATGTGATCGCGCCGCCATTTGACGGCGCAATCACGTGGTAAACGGCCGCCATCAGCTTCCGTTTACCATGGTCACGGATGTTCCAGAGTGCACGTCCCCAGGGGGCGCGCGGGAGCAAGATTCTGGGAGGATGTCCTACGGACGTCCACCCAGAGTAAGCCGACCGTGCTGTAGCCGTCTTTCGGCTATGGCCCGGTCGGCATGTGGTTAAAACAATATTACGCTATGGCCCCGCTCTGCTTGTATTTTTTCTGAGCATCTGTGGATGGAGGCATCATTCCCTGGCACATGCAAAACAGAAATCTCCCATCAAAGGCGCCAGTTCCTTAATCTGCCAAAGCTGCACCAGACCTGTCTTTTTAATTAAAGGGGTCATGGTGAGTTGGTGAGTAGGATACCTACTATCTCCCACCTGGTGAAGCATTGTTGTTGTTTTCCTCAACAAGTGGTGGACAAATCTACTCACTTCAGTGCAAAGGAATCCTTTCTAATTATATGGACTTTCTTTATAATTCAATTATCATTTTTATTATATGTTATTAATTATGTTTGTAATGGTGTAATTAATTATTTTGTTTACACAGCACTAGTGCACTTTATATTGGGTTAATCACTTTCAAATTATGGTATAGTGCCCCCTTACTACATACAACCCACCAATTTCACAAAGTCAGTTTGTGGGGAGCAGCTTTTTCATTAGTTTATTTCAAGTATAGATTAATATTTTTTTTTTGCATGGAGTTTACCTAATTATAGGTTTATTCACTTTCAGTAGCCAATAGCTTTCATCTCCAAATTTCTTCTGAGCATGCGTGGCACTTTGTGCGTCGGAATTCTCTACACACGATCAGAAAAAAAGTCAGATCGTATTTTGTTGTCGGAAAATTTTAGATCCTGCTCTCAAATTTTTTCCGACAGAAATTCCGACGGAAAAAGCCTGCTAGAGCCAACATACGATCGGATTTTCCGACAACATAATCCGATCGGACTTTTTCCATCGGAATATCCGACCGTGTGTACGGGGCATTAAACTTTCTTAAAAACACCTTCCTTAATGCTAACCACCAGTTAACAGCTAAAACACAGGTGAAATACATATCGTATACAGAATCTATTTTACCTTTCAAAATATCTGTAGTTCTGTCCATCCAGTTTGAAGATTTCCACAGCTCTGCCACTTAGCCCTTTCTGGCAGGGCAGGAGACACTTTCTCTGCTGCAGTTAAATGCTCATCTCTCTGCCACTCTGTTCTCACCTCCTATCAGCTTGCCCAATGTTTGCACATGGGTACAGTAGCACAACTGACTGGCTCCTTGTGCCGCTTTTCCTTTTCTGAAACAGAGTATACACTTTTCTTTTTGAACCAGCAGGCTAAACAAAAAAGCAAACAGATTCCTACATCCACACAAGCGCAGTAGATGTGGGAATCTATGCTGTTCTTTTCTATTCCCTTGCATATGATTGGATATCCAAAAATTATTTCAATGTATTCACTAAGCGAATAAAACATTCACTTTACTGTGTAAATATATCGTACCTTTGGATAGGAGTGTCTGCCAATTCTTTGATAAATGTTGATCTAGGCATATATTTGATAAAGTAGGACCAGTAGCATAGACATGAGCAAATGCCTTCTGTAAGGGGTGTTATTGGCACCCCCTTGCCTGAGGCATGGAAGGAACAGCCCTGAGTACGTCATATGCACTTACTCTAAACAGGAAATATACAGATATTCAACACTCAAATTAGTAAAAATAGAAGTGTTTGCACAACAACTATATCAATTGGCAATTATTTTACCCTTTTGCCCACAAAGAGCTGGTTATTTCTCTGATGAGTTTATAGATAGATGAGCATATGAGAGGCGTATTGTTGCCCATAATTGCGAATGAGTCCCAGAAAGCCTTGCCAAACAAATAGTGGGAGATAGGCTGCTCTGGCAGGTCAAAGAACTGTAGATAATATTTATTAAATAATATAACATAATTATTAAATGGGCTTTGAAACAGCAATTTAGCATTAAAATTTGTTTAGTGATCTTGTTCTGTGAAAAAAAAAAAAAAAAAAAAAAACAACACACACATTTTTTTTCTTCAAGATTTACTAAAACTAGCAATCTATAATGAAAAGAAAAACATAATTTAAGCAGAGAATAAAGCTGGAGAGGAAATCGCAAGTGCCCTTTCCAGAATTCATAGTATCTCTATTTTCCTTTCAAATTACATTAGGGAGGGTGACAGCTTTTAATTACCAACATTTTAACAAGTGCAGATCTTAGAATATATTCACAAAGCAATATCCTAAGGCTTATTCTGAACTGCACACGACCTATAGTTATAAAGTTCTAGGTCACTTGCTGTTTTGCATTTAATTATGTGAAGTTCGTCATATCACAGCTTTGAAATCCTGCATTCCATAGGAGTGCCACCCCAGTTCACTAAAGGCTCTGCACATGCTTGTGGAAAACTCAGATGAACGGTCATTGATGACAATCTCAATACTGCTAGGAGCCAGACTCTTTGTACCAAGATAACAGTGGGCCCCACGGAGATTACAAAGCTGCCTAGAACATGGTGTGTTTGGTGCCAAAGAGTACTCAATAAATCTCTCCATCCAGAGCTGAATTGATCTACTGGAGAATGGGGTAGGAGCACCAAGAGAATAGGAGGCAGCCCTTTGTAGTGATGTAATATGTATATAGTTGTAGATGATTATTTATTAGTATGATGTAGGTACTCTTCCACAGCAACCCAATTCTTCCAGAGAGATGCACTTTATTGACTTCTAACACAGAACAAAGTCTTGCAACAGATGATAAAATCCAACAGAGTATAATTACGACAATGCTAGGAAATATTTAGAGCCCCATGTTACCTAGACCTTGGTGTCTTCATAACCACACACCCTCTGAGACAGAATAGACTGAACACAAGGTTATATTCAGCTGCAGTCATAAACTGCCCTAATTTGCATTCTTGCATATTAACATTAATATAGCCCATATTCACTATCTGCTCCCTTTGATAGGTGGAGTAATTCTTGTTTGGCCACTTCCCCTTTGATCAACAAGTCCCCTTTGATATCTGTAATTAGATTAACAGATAACATTGTCAACTGAAATCTGGCCTGGTCAATCTTGTACTGTATGTGTACATATATATAATAATAATATAAAATCCCACATAAATCGACCAACATATTAAAATGCCCTTGTCCAAACAATGCCTACAGTACTCAGGCCACCATATCACAATTTCCTACCTGCTGACGTGTGAACACCTGACAATGCCTTCATTTTTTTTTCTCCAGACAGAGTCACCTTTGTTTGAGCATCATCCAGGGTGAGCATCTACCCCATCAACTGGGATGGTGACTGAGGGATTACAAAAACATATAAATTCTGGTGCCTATGCAGTTCTTGGCTGTCTGACACAGACCAGTCCATGCCCCAGCTTCTTACCTTGCTACCAAGTTAAAATGTGTTCAATGGGCAAAAAGGAGACTGCAGAAATGTATCATTATGCACATTGCAGATTGATGACATTATCTCAGCCTAGGCAAATACAGCCCATAGATGAGTCATTTTTTTTATTTAACTCAGTGTGGTTGTCCGTCATCAGAATACACTAATCAGCATTGCAGGCTATGGCGGGGAAAATCTAACAAGGTGACTTACAGAAGTTGATCGGTAGATCATGTGGCCAGGTGCTGGGCTACAACAACAGAGAAGGAGATATTGCTCTTTATTTGCATCTCTTCCTCTACTATGATGTTAAGGTTACTGGTCAGGTCTATTATAATCCCTCACAGGGAGGTGGAAGCAAAAGCAGATAAGATGTTTTTGGTATTGTTCCTCCCTTCCTCATTTGTGTGGGGCAGGGAAGGGTAGGGGAAAGGGCGGGGATGAAGAGAGGAGAAAAAAAAAAAATAAAAAAAAAAGGAAGGGGCGAACAGACAGGGGCAGGGGGGGGGGGGGGAAGCTGTACCGAAAAGAAGAAGAGAAGAGGGAGGTGAGGGGGTGGGGCCACCACCAGCTACCCTCTCCATCTCTAACACCTCAAATTGTGTATTATGGCTCATGACGAGCAATCAGAATATCCTTAGCTCTTGGTAGTCTTGGGATTCTCGGTAGGTGTGCCAAGCCGCCCAAATGGCTGAGTATTCATATGTTTTATCAAGAGTGGTATATATGAGCTCCTCCATCACTGCAACGTGGCGGATACGAGATGTTCATTCCCTCATAGAGGGCGGAGGCGTAGATCTCCAGTGGACTGGCACACATAGCCTAGCTGCGTTGATCAAGGGCATAGCCACCGACTTGAAGTTGCGTTTTCTGGGAATTTGTGAGTGATGTAGTAAATATTGTTCCGGGATGAACTCCAACGGGAGTGAAGTAATCAGGGTTGTCGTGTCATGAACCTTACGCCAATATGGCTGGATCAGGGAGCATGTCCACCAGATATGAAGAAGAGTACCCTTCCCGCACCTCCAACAGCGGTCAGACACCACAGGTATAAATTTATGTAGGATATCTGGCGTTTTGTACCACCTGGTTTTGATTTTGTATCTATTCTCCTGCGTCGCCACGTTTAGAGACCCCTTGTGGATATATAGAGGTATTCAGTCCCAAGAGGCCTCATCTACATCCACATCCAGAGCAGATTCCCAAAATGGTCAGCGCGTATTGTAGCATATCGCTCCCCAAACATCGAGGTGTAGAGAGCCGAGATGACATGGCTTTGGGGAGATGATCTGGTGCAGAGAGACTCAAACAGTGTTGTGTTCCTAATAAAGTGTCCTCTATGAGTCGGGTTATCTAGGTAATGTTTCAGTTGCAAATATGACCAGAAAGGGAACTATAATAATTCAGCCATTTCTTTGTGTTTTTTGAGTTTTGCTTTGTGTTTTTTTTTAGTAAGATAAAAAAAAAATAGAGTTACGTACCGGTAACATCCTTTTCCAGTAGTCTTTCAGGACAGCCTACTTTGAGATGTAGTCTCCTCCCCTTCCTTCAGGAAACACTGCGCCAGCCCATAAATCTTTCTTCCCCCTGACGGACTTCAGTTATTATAAGATCACCTCCGGCCAGCTGGGGAGACACAAGAACACGTTAATGACATTCTTAACAGTACATTTATCATGCTGCATTCTGGTCTTGTATAAGACCCTCCCATGATTCTTCGGGTGGGTAACTGGGGCTGTCCTGAAAGGCTACTGGAAAAGGATGTTACCAGTACGTAACTCTAATTTTCCCTCTTCGTCTTTCAGGACAGCCTACTTTGAGATGAAAAACGAGCACTTACCAGTTAGGGTGGGACTACAGCTTGCAAAACCTTTCGCCCAAAGGCTTGCTCGCCTGCTGACACCAGATCCACCCTGTAATGCCTTACGAAGGTGGAGTAGCTGGACCATGTTGCTGCCCTGCATATCTGTTCAGGCGTTGCTCCAGCCTTCTCTGCTTGAGAGGCTGCTATGGCCCTGGTAGAGTGTGCCTTTATACCTGTAGGGATTTCTTTCCCCGCTAGGGTGTAAGCTTGGCTAATGGTCAGTCTGAGCCACCTGGCGATAGTGCCCGCTTTGTGCCCTTTTCTGGTTCCCGAAAACAAAACAAAAAGGGAATCAGACTTTCTAAATGCTTTAGTCAGTTCTAGATAGTGAAGGATACATCTCCTTACGTCCAAAAAACTAAATTTTAACTCCCTTTCACCTGAGGGGTTAGAACAAAAAGAAGGTAAAACTATCTCTTGACTCCTGTGAAAACTGGAAGTCACTTTAGGTAAAAAAGCCGGATCAGTTTTGAAGACAATCCGATCTGGAAAAACAACAAAAAAGGGGGGTCTAATTGATAATGCCTCAATTTCACTAACCCTCCTGGCAGTAGTTACTGCAACTAAAAATGCTGTTTTTAGGGTAAGTTCCCTTAGTGAACACTCTCCCAGAGGTTCAAAGGGGGGTCCCGTCCGGGTCTGCAAGACCAATGACAGGTCCCACTTAGGAAAAGGGGGACCTCTGACTGGTCTCTGCCTGGACAGAGCCCTGAAGAACCTGGCCATCCAGGGGTTGGAGGCCAGAGGTTTTTCTAAGTATGAGCTTAATGCTGACAATTGACCCTTAAGGGTGCTAATAGACAGGCCCTTGTCTGCCCCACATTGAAGGAATTCCAATACGGCCGTGGGATTCTGTGCTGAAAAGGAGTACTCTAAGCACCATGCATTAAAGCGGAGCCAGACCTTCCTGTATATCCTGCGCGTCTCCTTTTTCCTGCTACCGAGGAGGGTAGAGACTAATTTCTCTGAAAATCCTTTGGATCTTAGTATGCCCTCCTCAGTAGCCAGGCCGCAAGCTTCCACCGATGGACCTGTGGACAAAGGACTGGGCCCTGGGAGAGAAGATCTTCTCGAGGTGGAAGGACAAGGGGAGGTTCTACTGTCAGCTGTTTTAGCAGTGAGAACCAAGCCCTCTTGGGCCAGTGTGGTGCCACTAAAATCAGATCTGTGTTCTCCATCTGAAATTTCCTCAGGACAGCTGGCAACAGGGCTGGAGGCGGAAAGGCATAACACACCCTGAAGTGCCAGCTCTGAGATAGGGCGTCCACCCCCAATGCGCCTTCTCCCCCATTTAGGGAGAAAAACCAGTGGGTCTTTGCATTGGTCTTTGATGCAAAGAGGTCTATCTCCGGAAGTCCCCACCTTCCTGAGATGAGATCGTCGCCCTCTCTCAGTCTCCTGCGGCTGAGAAAATCTGCTATAGTATTTTTCCCGCCTCTTAGGAATACTGCCGATAACGAGAGGGTGTTGGCCTCTGCCCAGTTCAGTATTTCTGACGCTAGGGCTAACAGGACCTTGCTTCTTGTGCCGCCCTGCTTGTTTAGGTAGGCCACGGTGCATGAATTGTCCGACCGCACCTGAGTGTGGTGGCCCTGGAGCTCTTTTTTGAAAGACTTGAGGGCTAGCCCTACTGCCCTCAATTCCTTCCAGTTGGACGATTTTTCGACCTCGTCGTCCTTCCAGGTGCCCTGGGCTAGCAGGGGTCCCAGATGAGCTCCCCAGCCCCTGCCGCTTGCATCCGTGGTTACCACCTGCGAGGTCGGTATAATCCACAGGCGACCTTGTGACAGGTTTGTTACCTTCCTCCACCACCACAGGGATCTTTTTACCTGGCCTGGGACGTACACCAGTCTGTCTAGCTCTTCCTGGCTGTGGTCCCATACCTTTAGGATAAAAGACTGAAGGGGCCTGAAGTGCAGAGCTGCCCACTGCACAGCCGGGAGGGTGGAGGTTAGTAGGCCCAGAGTTGACATCAGGTATCTTATAGTGACCTGATGGCTGCACTGAAGGAAGGCCACTGCCTTTTCCAGCTTCTGAACCTTTTTTAGGGGAAGAAAAACCCTTAATAGTGTTGAGTCTAGCAAATACCCTAGGTATGTGATGCGCTGAGAGGGGATCAAATTGGATTTTTCCAAATTCAGCAGCCACCCCAGGCTCAACAAGACTCTTTTTGTTACCTCAAGATCCTTTATTAGTTGATCTGGAGACATTGAAAAAAGAAGCAGATTGTCTAGGTAGGCTATTACAGCCACACCCTGGAGACGAAGAAAGGCCATAGCCTCCGCCAACACTTTCGTGAAAATGCGGGGCGAGGAGGATAGCCCGAAGGGCAGTGCCTGGAACTGTAGGTGCACTATTAGGTCCCCTAAGTCTACTGCTAGCCGCAGGAACTTTTGGGAGTTCTCGGCAATGGGAACGTGTAGATAAGCGTTCCTGAGGTCCAGTGAGACCATAAAGCAGTTGGGGGGCAGGAGGGATCTGACCGAGTAAATTGATTCCATACGGAATTTTTTGTAGGTTACTGCCTTGTTCAGGGGTTTTAAGTTCATAATTAGCCTGAACTTCCCCGAGGGTTTTTTCACCACGAATATGTGTGAGTAGACCCCCATCCCTTCCTCTGCCTTTGGTACTCTGCAAATTACATTTTGCTGTTCCAAATCGCATAGGGCTCCCATTAGGGCATTGGCCTTTTCCCTGCACCCGGGAAGGTGTGTGACCAGAAATCTTCTGGGGGGGGGGGGGGGGGGAAGAGAATTCCAAGTGATACCCCCTTCTTATGACCCCCAGAATAAATTGGTTGTGAGATATTGTCTCCCACTGGGAGAGGAAGGCCCCCAGTCTTCCTCCCACCAAGCTTGGAGGGTCATTGGCTCTTACGGGGCTGTTCAGGAGAACGAAAAATCGCCCCTCCTCTGCCCTTGCCTTTCTGCCCCCAGGTTTTCTTTTGACCTTCTGGCTTTTGGTTTTCCCTGTGTTTTTGAGGGCGAAACCCTTTTTTAGCCTGAGCTGGAGCCTTACGTTTGATCAGAAAGGACTTTTTCCGGTCTGCCGTGCGGTCAAGGACTGTGTCCAAACCTGGGCCAAAAAGCAGGTCCCCTGTTAAGGGAATTCCGCATAACTTGGCCTTGGAGGCGCTGTCGCCAGGCCAAGTTTTGAGCCAAAGAGCTCGTCTAGCAGAGTTGGCCAGAGCTGCAGACCTGGCCGACATCCGAACTGACTCTGCCGAGGCGTCTGCAATGTACGCGACTCCTCGCAGAATGGTGGGAAAGGAGGCTAGTATAGTATCCTTAGCAGTGCCCGCCTCAATGTGCTCCTGTATTTGGGAGAGCCAGTGCTCAAGGTTGCGGGCCACCACAGTAACGGCCATATCGGGTTTTAAATTACCCACTGTAGAGTCCCAAGTCTTTTTAAGAAGGGAATCTATCCTCTTGTCCATTACGTCTGCCAAGGCCCCCATGTCCTCAAATGCCAGATCTGTGTGTCTGGAAACTTGACTGAAGGCAGCGTCTAATTTGGGATTTTTATTCCAAATAGAATCAGGATCCTCTGAGAAAGGGAACCTTCTCTTCAAAGATCTGGAGAAGAAGGGCTTTCTTTCTGGATCCTGCCACTCCTTCTTGATTGTTTCTATTAGCACCTCGTGCACAGGAAACACTCTTTTCTTTGGTTCCCCCAAGCCCTTGTACATCTGATCATGTAGGGTTAGGGGCTTTCTGTCCGCCTGAATACCGGGGGTAGTATGTATTCCTCCCAAGAGGTCATCTACCTCATCCAGGGATAACTTGTATCTGGAGGGCTTTCTGGACTCCCCGTCCTGGTCCTCCCCGCCAGACCCCTTCTGTGAATCGGAGGAGGTACTGTCTGGCTGCCTGGGCTCCACCTCGGAAGGGCCTGAAACTTCCCCTGCTCTAATCTTAGTGGCAGATCTAGCAGGTGTGGAACCCTGAGCCTGTGGCGGGGTGGTATCCTGAGTAGGGAGACTGGTGGGGAGCTGGAAACTTTCAAACAAAGTTTTAAATGAGGAGAAAGTGGATGAAAGCTCCTTGACTGAGGCTGCGAGACCTGATTCCTGCTCAGAGTCTCTTTCCCTGACTAGGGAATCTATACAGCACTTGCAAAGGACCTTTGTCCATGTCTCCCCTAGAATCTCCCTACAGGAGGCACACTTCCTTCTGGAACTGTGAGTAGATTTAGATTTTTCCGTAGCTTTCTGAAACATAGTAAGGAAACAAAAAAGGCAGACAAAAAAATCAGCATACAGGCTTTTGCAGGATACCACCAGGGAGTGCCCTAGACCCTTTTTTATGTGCAGGAATCTGGGCCTCCCCCACCCCCTGACCACCCAGGGGGTCTGCCCCCCCCGTAAAACCGGAACTAAGCCTAGGAGGGACAGTCCTTGGGTATAGAGATACCTTCCCCAGGGCGCTCTTACCTTTGGAAGGCTGGAGGGAACGTCCGTTTGAGGCTCAGCTTCGGACATCCTGAGGTGGTTGTTCCCTGAGTCTTGCGCTTGCCTGTGCGTGCTCACGACCCATCTCCAGCCTGTGCCCGGTCCTTTTATCGGCTCCGCGACCCGGAACCGGAAGTCGCGGGTCAAAGAGTCAACCTCCGCCCTCTACCGGAAGTGACGTCGCCCGTCGTCTAGCCCACGAGTTCCAAACATTGCGGCCCATGCAGACACAGGGAGAGCGGAGCTGTCTCCCAGCAATGTCCCGGTGGACACGATAAAGGACCCCCACATACCACCACCGCGCTCGGCTGGGATGGGGTGGCTAGCCATGGTGGGTGAGTACCGCACCTTCCACATAGGAAAACCCCTGCTTCCCCTGCAGTGAAACACAAAATAGGTCACAGTCCTCTGACTGAAGCGACCAGGTTCCTGAGCACAGTGTCTCCCCACCGGAGGAAACACTAAAACTGAAGTCCGGCAGGGGGAAGAAAGATTTATGGGCTGGCGCAGTGTTTCCTGAAGGAAGGGGAGGAGACTACATCTCAAAGTAGGCTGTCCTGAAAGACGAAGAGGGAAAAAGCCTGTGAGCCCGTGAGCCCTGTGAGTAGGATTGCGGGTCCCGCGAACTTGATGTCGGGGAGATGCTAATGTAAATCTTTTTAAAGATTATTAATGAATTTTTTATTTTTTTTGGGTGGCCCTCCACTTTAATCCCTTCCTAGCCAGCTTGTGGTTAACCCCTTCACTGCCAGTGTAATTTTTACAGTAATCAGTGCAATTTTATAGCACTGATCGCTGTAAAAATGACAATGGTCCCAAAAATGTGTCAAAATTGTCCGATGTGTCTGTTATAATGTCGCAGTCACGATAAAAATTGCAGATCGCCATTTCTAGTAAAAAAAAAAAAATTATTAATAAAAATGCCATAAAACTAACCCCTATTTTGTAGACCCTATGACCAATCAATAAACGCTTATTGCGATTTTTTTTTTTTTACCAAAAATATCTAAAAGAATATGTATCGGCCTAAACTGAGGAAAAAAAAACGTTTTTTTTTTTATATATATATTTTTTGGGGATATTTATTATAGCAAAAAGTAAAAAATAACGTGTTTTTTTTCAAAATTGTCGCTATATTTTTTGTTTATAGCGCAAAAAAAAAAAACCGCAGAGGTGATCAAATACCACCAAAAGAAAGCTCTATTTGTAGGAAAAAAAAGGATGTAAATTTTGTTTGGGAGTCACGTTGCATGACCGCGCAATTGTCAGGTAAACTGACGCAGTGCCGAATTGCAAAATGTGCTCTGGTCTTTGGCCAGCCAAATGGTCCGGGACTTAAGTGGTTAATACTGTTCCATTAGTTTATACTGGGTAAGTGGTGGGTTCACATCCACTTTAAGTCACTGGACTAGAGCATAAGAATTGTTTTTTTATATATAAAAAGTATACTGTTGCTGTATATTGAAATATGTCAGAAATGTATTAACGTGAAATTGTAAAGTTACTGAAAAGGTCTACTTTAAAATGTGTCTTATTGATCTGTACAGTATCGCTAAAGATGCACTGTAGAACAGATAAGTGTTCTTTTGCTAGCATGCAGAATGCGGCAATTGTTTTTGTAGGAGCAATGACTCTCTCCATGGTGCTCTTATCCAAGCACCATTCTTAATGAGGAGGTCCACCTTAAAAAAAAAATGATTAAAAGCCAGCAGCTACAAATACTGCAGCTGTTGACTTTTAATAAATGGACACTTACCTGTCCCGCAATGTCGGCAGCAGAAGACGAGCAATCTCGTTCCTCAGCTTCCCCCACCGACATCCTCGCTGAGGGAATCAGGAAGTGAAGCGTTGCGGCTTCACTGCCCTGTTCCCTACTGCGCATGCGTGAGTCGCGCCGCGCGTCTTCACTGGTCCCCGTTGTGTTCTGGGAACTGTGCGTTTCCCAGAACACAACGGGGGGGGGGGGGGGGGTTTCGAGAAGTGATGTATCTGCGGATATTCTGTGGATATCTATGCCCGGATGTGGGTGCACCCCCCTGAAAGGTGCCAATTGTGGCACCGGAGGGGGGAAGGAATCCGATGAACGGAAGTTCCACTTTAGGGTGGATCTCCGCTTTAACCTGCCTATACATTATATTATTAGATCTTTGAACAAAAAAGGTATATGAAAATTCTCAATACAGTTGACATCTTCAAGAATGTTATTTGAAATGTTGTTTGCGTTTAACATTCAATTTTGGAATGAATGTCATTTCCTGACAGAAAACCACATATACTGTTTGCTTGAGAAAAAAAAATTCCATTCAGCTCTTGTTACTGTGATTAAAAATGAAAGTCGATTTCACTCCACTAAAGAATAGAAAATCGAACGAAGCTTCTTAAAGAGGAACTTTAGGCTCAACAACGAAAATCGGCTGACAGGCAGGATTTTTAAAGCGTAACTCTGAGGAAAAAAAACATTCCCCTCTGGGTGATTTATGTACATTGGAAGGGTTATAACAACCTTTGTTGCAGATTCCTACCTTTTTGTTATTCTGATGAAATCCCTGTGTGTTTGTGCCTCTGTTCTGAGTGAGTGAAAGGTTTCATAATTAACTGTCAGGTGTGGAGCTACAGGGCACTAATGAGGAAATCTGCTGGGCCTTGCATCCCTTTAGATGGGTTCCTATTGAAAGTATCTCTCAAAATTACATTTTTGTTGCAGGGGATGCCTGAAATCTGATTTGTATCTTAGTGCAGACTTCTGGGAAAATTGGTGAGCCAATCACCCAAGCAGGAAATTATGTTTCTCGGGAGTGGTCAGTACACACTGTGTGTACAGAACAACCTCAGGTAGTCATATTGCAATGTATTCTCAGAAAATTACATTGGCAGATTGTAAAGGAAAGGTCATTTTTAATAACATTTAATTACAATATGATTAGTGTCGCAATTATATGCGCAATATTTTTACTTTAACTTTATTTGCTTTTTTTTTCCCCCACGAAAGTGCCGCTTCCCTTTAATGCAGGAGAGACATGCCTTGTTTCCTCTGCATTAAAGCTACTTACCCGTCTGTCCGACCCTGTACAGTAAACTGCGCAATTGCTGTTCACTTCACAAATTTGGCAATGCCGAACTTCACAGAATGCCCACACATGCGCGGGAGTGATGTCAGCTCGGCCCAGCCAATGACAACCAGCGATCGAGACCCGGATGCTAACCGCCCGAAGATGTCACCAGCTGGCGGTGAGTACCGGGGGGAAGGCACATCGCTGGATTCAGGGGGAGTATAGTTCCACTTTACAATGAAAATTTGGGTACAGGAATCAATTAGTGTGTACCCAGATTTACTCTGTTTTTAATATAGTGAAAACAGGGGATATGGCGGGTCCTTTGCTTGTACTATAGTGTTCTCTATAACTTACCTCAGCTTTGTGGTGCACTGTTGATTTGTTTTGCAGAATGCCCAGGCCACAGCGCCCAAAAATGGCACAACAATAACACTAAAAGTTGCTTGCAGCATTTGTTCAATAGGTCAATAAAAAAATAAAAATACATTTTATATATATATATATATATATATATATATATATAATATATATATATATATATATATATTTTTATATATATATATATATATAGTTATGCATGCTGTTTATTAAAAAGGTATTTATTATAAGGACTGTAGACAGTATCCTGTAGAGATTCATGAAATTAAAAACAGGGGTTTGCAAACTTGCTATTGTAGAGAAGACTGTAGATATCTAAATGTGAATGTTGCCTTTTGAGGACAAAGAATGCTTTAAATGCACAAGATACTCCATGCAGGCGTGCTACCTATTCAAACAATAATGTAACCGAACCTATATGATTAAGGTATAGATTTTCTTTGTGATGGACCATACCTTGTACCTGTGTTTGTCTAACTGTCGTGTGAAGATTAGTCAGTATAAGCCCTTTCTATATCCCCTTTAGGTTATATGACTTTCTAAAGTGTTTCCTTCAGTGTAGCACTGTGCGCGACCTTTCATCGTCTCAACCTGAAGAATGAAATCTGACAGGTGACTTCAGTTCATCTCTATCCTTTTACGGAATAACTGTCAGACACTGCTATGATAGTTCCCACTGGGTGAACCAGATTCTTCTACCTTTGTAATAAAGATAGAGATCAGAAAATGATTAGCAGAAGATTGTATAGCTTTGCTGGTTCAGAAAGTTGAAACCCAACCATACTACTAAATACATAAAAAAATATATAGTTATATAGTACAGATTGTACTTTGAAAAAAACATCTAGTACCAAAGAAAAAAACATTATCCTAATAACCTTAAAGTGGTTGCAAACTTCAGGCATGAAATATCAAAAAAGCATATCCCTCTATAGAGTGTACTTGTCTCAATTAAGAGCACTAATGCCCCTTACACACAAACGGACTATCCAGCGGGATTGTCCGCCGGACAATCCGTCCGAAAAGTCAGATTGTGTGATCGTAAGAGAAAAAGGGGACAGGGGAGGGAGCTCCAACTGATTGACAGCTTCAGCTCTGTTTTTGTGTTTGCTGTGTAAAGGTTGGGGGGGGGGTGTCCCTATCCTCCAATCAGCTCTCAGAGCTCTCCTCACTGAGCTCTGCAGAGTGTAACTTCAGCTCTACACCCTCTTCTGTCAGTTCAGACAAGCTCTATAAATTCTGGACTTTGAATGGATGTAGAGAAGACTGATTGCAGATAAACGGGTACAACTTATGTAGAAGGGTTTAAGCTCTGTGTATCACCTGAGGCCAGTCACTTCACTGGGTATACTGTATGTAAGGGTTTAAAATCACTTTAAATCTTCCGTTTATTAATATGAAGGCAACAAAAACCTTCATAAAGGGTGTTCCAACATGGGGGGAAAAAAAAATCCTTTCTGCTACCGAATGGCGATTAGCTTCTCCCTGGGTCAACTTTCTACAATGTTATTTTAGTGTAATATTTGTAGATTTTTTTCAAAACAGGGCTTAATGTGTTCTAAAGGCACCAAATACAGAGTCATCGGTCATCATAGCATTAATCAACGTTTGAACAATCACATGGAAATTTGGGTTAATTAACCAGTGTATCCAGGTCAGCTTTTGGCTTAGAAACATCATGGCAAGGATTTTGTTTTACTTTATACATTTTGTGTCCTCTGCAAAAACAGAAATGGTCAGTTTAATTCCAAATTCTATACAATTTACAAAAAAGCTAAATAGCAATTTTTCCAAAAATAAACTATTCCGAGTATAAACCATTAATCAAAACTCTTTAACCACTTCAGCCCCGGAAGAATTTGCCCCCTTAATGACCAGAGCATTTTTTTGCGATAAGGCACTGCGTCGCTTTAACTAACAATTGTCATGCGATGCTGTACCTAAATAGAATTGATGTCCTTTTTTCCCCCACAAATAGGGCTTGCTTTCGGTTGTATTTGATGACCTCTGCGGTTTTTATTTTTTGTGCTATAAACAAAAAAACGAGTGTCAATTTTGAAAAAAAATAATAATAATTTTTACTTTCTGCTATAATACATTACATATCCAAATAAATATATAAAACAAAACTAATGTATTCATCAGTTTAGGCCGATATATACTCTTCTACATATTTTTGGTAAACAAAATTGTAATAGGGGTATATTGATTGGTTTGTGCAAAAGTTATCACGTCTACAAACTACAGGATCGATTTTTTTTTTTTATTGTTTTTATTAGTAATGGTGTTGATCTGCAATTTTTAGCGGGACTGCCACATTGCGGCGGACAAATCTGACCCCAAATTAGACTTTTTGGGGACAAGTAATATTAATTGTACCTAGATCAGTGCTATAAAAATGCACTGATCAATATAAAAATTACACCGGCAGGGAAGGGGTTAACACTAGGGGACGATCAAGGGTTAAGTGTGTTTCCTCAGCATGTTCTAACTGTGGGGGGGATGGGCTTACCGATCACTGGGAGCAGTAGATCCCTTTCATGTCACTAGGCAGAACGGGGAAATGCCTTGTTTACATAGGCAGTTCCCTTGTCTGCCTCTTCTCACCGATATCCCGGGCCGCCGGCATAAATCGAGGCCGCGGGAACCGCAGC
>CM053036.1:114791843-114819669 GCA_028564925.1 Lithobates sylvaticus
CTGGCGGTTTGCAGGTGCTATTTCTAGTGCTGTAGCGCCTGCAAAGCGCCCCAGTGTGAAAGGGGTCTATGGGTTTACAGAGAATGGTCCGAAAAAGAGAAACTAGCCAGTGGACAAAAATGCCTTGTTGATGTCAGAGGAAAATGGACAGACTGGTTTGAGATGATAGAAAAGCATCAGTAACTCAAATAACCACTCGTTACAACCAAGGTATGCAGAATATCATCTCTGAACACACAACACATCGAACCTTGAAGGAGATGGGCTACAGCAGCAAAAGACCAAACCGGGTGCCACTACTGTCAGCTAAGAACAGGAAACTGAGGCTACAATTCACACAGGCTCATTGAACAATAGAAGATTAGAAAAATGTTGCCTGGTCTGATGAGTCTCGATTTTGGTTGTGACATTCAGATGGTAGGGTCGGAATTTGGCGTAAACAACATGAAAGCATGGATCTATCCTGCCTTGTATAAACGGTTCAGGCTGGTGGTGGTGGTGTAATTGTGTGGGGGATATTTTCTTGGCACACTTTGGGCCCCTTAGTACCAATTAAAGTGGAGGGCCATCCTAAAAAAAAAAAAGAGCATTAATATTCTTAAAAAAAAAAAAAAAAAACATTTGAACATTTTTTTTTTTTTTTTTTACCTTATCAGAAATCCCTGTTGCTAGGCAGTCTTCATAATCTGCCTCCTTCTACTCTGCTGTGATCTTCGGTGATCTCCGGTCTTCTGTCCTCCTCCGCGTTGTCTTCTGGGTAATGGGGCGCGCTGTGTTCTGGGAACTGTGTGTTCCCTAACACAGCGCGTCCCATTCACAAAGTGCCGCGCAACTCGCGCATGCGCAGTAGGAAACGGGCAGTGAAGCCATTTCCCTTAGTGAGGATGGCGGCACTGGGACCGGAGAGCCGAGGGACGTGTCGGCCTAGGCGGCCGACATCGCGGGTGCCCTGGGAGGGTAAGTGTTTCGGTGTTTTGACTTTTACTAAAAGTCAGCAGCTACTTTTTTTTAGCTGCTGACTTTTAAAAACATTTTTTTTACAGCTGAAGCACCCCTTTAAGCATTGATTAAAAGCCACGGCTTACCTGAGTATTGATGCTGACCATGCCCATCACTTTATGACTACAGTATACCCATCTTCTGATGGCTACTTCCAACAGAATAATGCGGCATGTCACAAAACTCCAATCATCTCAAACTGGTTTCTTGAACATGACAAGGAGTTCCCTGTACTCCAATGGCCTCCACAGTCACCAGATCTCAATCCAATAGAGCACCTTTGGGATGTGGGAGATGCGCATCATGGATGTGCAGCCAACAAATCTGCAGCAACTGTGTGATGCTATCATGTCAGTATGGACCGAAATCTCTGAAGGAATGTTTCCAACACCTTGTTGAATCTATGCCATGAAGAATTAAGGCAGTTCTGAAGGCAAAAAGGGGTCCAACCCGGTCATAGCAAGGTGTAGTTAATAAAGTGGCCTATGAGTGTACTAAAATGGTTCTCTTCCACAGGGATTGGGCAGGTATGGAATATGTATACTTACCTTGGTCTAAGCTGGACCAATGTAACTATGCAAAAAAGAAAAAAACACAACTGGAATTCAGTTTTAAAGGCCACACTACTTTTCTTTCTGGTCCAGTGAGGAACACAAGATGACCTAAACCTTTGGGTTATACTACTGCATTTCACCTGTAAGCAGCAGTATACCTGGAAGCTTTTAGACTTCCTGCATCTCTAAATAGATAAGAAAGAAAGATTTTACGATGGATACAAAATTGTGATTTTATTCAAATGCCTCTAGGACATGGATGCTTAAACATCCACTATATAACCTCTCCAACCCCCAGCTATCCTCAGTTTTTTGCAACTATCCTTAGGTGATACACGCCCATTCTACTGTGTGCCCCTCTTTTTGATGGAGATTCAAGATTCTTCTATCAAGCTATAGCATAGCTGCTCCATAGACCTTGGCGGCTCTCTCCTACAGCTTTCTACATGGACTGGCTCCTCAGCTAAACCTTGGGGGCCATACCTGGACCCTGCCTGGAAGAAGAAATGGGCTTGATGTGCCTTGTCCATTTATTGACACATTGATGTGCATTATAAGGTTTATTGATGACAATGGCAGCACATAAAGATCTCATTGTTGATTACACGCTAGTCTCATTTCGAAAGTGAAGAGGTTACTCAACATACAACAATTTTAATACGACAGAAAACGTCAGAAGTGATATAATGTGTTGAATTGTTTTATAATGTATTCTTTCATTTCCAAACATGTGTAGTCTAGCTCTTAACGATTTTTTTTTGGATGTTCAAGTACGATAAAAAATTTATAGCCTGCTCCTTCAGTTTTTGTCACCTAAAAAGTCTAAATCGGCTGTCGAGAGCACTATACGAAATTTTACTTCCAATTTTCTTATCATGTGTGCCTTAGGACACTGCACAGGAACTCATTACTATGCATTGTGCCGAAAAAAAGGTGCAGGTTCAGTGTTTTATTTTTTTTGTCCATTCTGATGCGTTGGCAGCTTATTCATGGGTACATGGCAACTCACCATATAATGAACCAAACCAGAAGCAGGTGGTTTCAGTTTTTTTCGGGTCATTCGTTATGATCGAAATTATTTATTTATAATAAATTTGTAACTTTCCAAAAATTCGGAAATTTGAAATCCGGAGATTCGAAAATATGAAAATAAGAAAGAAAATCTGAAAATTCGAAAGAACAAAAATCCGAAAATAATAACGAAAATCTGAAAATTCGAAAGTTCGAAAATCCAAAATAATAACTAAATAATAACTAACTAACTAATAATAATTATTATTAAATTATAAGTATTGGAATTTCCTTTCAAATTTGGCTATTATCTGAAATAACGAATGCTGCATCTAAAGAATGGAACATAACGAATTAATAATAATAATAATAATAAAACGTTTTTATTATTATTTATTATTATTATTAATTCCTTACGTTCCATTTGTTTAGATGCAGCATTCGTTAGTCATAACTTCAGATAAATTCATATTCATTACATTCGCAGAGAAATTTGAAAGGAAATTCCAATACCTATAATTTAATAGTTAGCAATAGTTATTATTAGTTAGTTATTATTTCAGATTTTCTAATTTTTGGGTTTTTAAATGTTCACATTTTCGTTCTTATTTTCAAATTTCCGAATTTTCCATTTTCGAATTTTCGAATCTTTGAAAAAAAAGTATTCTTACCCCTTGAGATTTTCCACATTTTGTCATGTTACAGCCTAAAACATAAATGTATTTTATTGGGATTTTATGTGATAAAACAACACAAAGTTGCACATAATTGTGAAATGGAAGGAAAATGATAAGCGGTTTTCAATATTTTTTACAAATAAATATGTGAAAAGTGGGGCGTGCATTTGTATTCAGCCCCCCTGAGTGAATACTTTGTAGAACCACCTCTTACTGCAATTACAGCTGCAAGTCTTTTTGGGGTTGTCTCTACCAGCTTTGCACATCTAGGGAGTGACATTTTTTCCCATTCTTCTTTGAAAAATAGCTCAAGCTCTTTTCAAGTCTTGCCGCAGATTCTCAATTGGATTTAGGTCTGGACTTTGACTGGGCCGTTCTAACACATGAATATTCTTTGCTCTAAACCATTCCATTGTAGCTCTGGATGTATGTTTAGGGTCATTGTCCTGGCAGACTCTAACAGGTTTTCTTCTAAAATTGCCCTGTATTTGGCTCCATCCATCTTCCCATCAACTCTGACCAGCTTCCCCGTCCCTGCTGAAGAAAATCATCCCCACAACATGATGCTGCTACCACCATGTTTCACGTTGGGGATGGTGTGTTCAGGGTGATGTGCAGTGTTAGTTTTCTGCCACACATAGTGTTTTGCTTTTAGGGCAAAAAGTTAAATTTTGGTCTCATCTGACAAGAGCTCCTTCTTCCACATGTTTGCTGTGTCCCCCACATGGCTTCTCGCAAACTGCAAACGTGACTTCCTATGGCTTTCTTTCAACAATGATCTCTATAGCCTCCTCTAGAGTTACCATGGGCCTCTTTGCTGCTTCTTTGATTAATGCTCTCGGCCCGGCCTGTCAGTTTAGGTGGATGGCCATGTCTTGGTAGGTTTGCCGTTGTGCCATACTCTCTCATACGCCTTCCATTTTCAGATGATGGATTGAACAGTGCTCCATGAGATGTTAAAAGATTGGGGATATTTTTTTTATAACCTAACCCTGCTTTAAACTTCTCCACAACTGTATCCCTGACCTGTCTGGTGTGTTCCTTGGCCTTTATGATGCTGTGACTTCTGAAGGCAATTGGTTCCACTAGATTTTAGTTAGGGGTAAAGGGGGCTGAATACAAATGAACGCCACACTTTTCAGATATTTATTTGTAAAAGAATGTGAAAAAAAATTATTTTCCTTCCACCTCACAATTATGTGCCACTTTGTGTTAGTCTATCACATAAAATCCCAATAAAATACATTTATGTTTTTGGTTGTAACATGACAACATGTGGAAATTTTCAAGGGGTGTGAATACTTTTTCAAGGCACTGTAAATGCTATCTGCTATAGTTGCACACTGTTGCTTTTGCACTAGTGACTTAGAGTTCATTATGATGTACAATAATACTTCTGGGAAGTATGCTGTTAGAGTGGTGGACAGGACATGGTCACATCCGGTTAGTTACATTGAGTGCATATTAATAGAATAACTGTGAGTCATAGTTGGGTTCCCTACGTATGACTATAGTTCTGCGTTGCTCTTGTCAGACACCTAAAGCATTTTACAGGTTTATAGCAAGAGTTATCTAAAGTGGGGTACACACTAAGAAAATGGGACGAACGGTGATCCGATTTTCCATGAAAGTGCGTATCATGATGTAACCGACAATGGTATTGACTTGTATGAAAATACTCAAACAAAAAAGGCTAATGTTCTTTCTTGTGTATGATCTCTATGTTTGTTGCCACCTTCTCCTGGGTCGTTCTTTGCCTCTGATCATGCGCAATTTTCTCTATTCGATTATTTTCATACTTTTACTGTACACATTGAGCAAAAATCGGACTATGTGTCCATGTACACATGGGCTTTTAGCCAAGTTCAGGAGCTGCTGCATTTAGGTGAGGTTAAACCCCCCTCTCCGGAGCGCAGAAAAATCGCATTCAGAATAGGAACGTTTTGACCGCTGGCCATGGGAAACCGCAAAATGCAGCAAAATCATTCCAAAAACTTGGTTTTCTTTTTTGCCGCATGGGCAGCCCCGACCGGTTCAAGAGAAACCGGACAATTTTCGGCATGCGTGTACTGGAGTCGGCCCAACAGAAGCCGGCCGAACAGGACATGACCGAAAAAGGTCTGCAGATTGGCTCCCAGTCAGCCAATGGAGTTTTTTGGTGGGGGGGGGGGGGGGGGCATCCCCCTGTCAGAACCCAATAGAACAGCAGGGGAGATCGCTGTACTAACATCGGTTTGTCAGTACAGCGGCTCCTCCCGAGCTGTCAGTTTTTTTTCGTTCTGCCATGCTGGGTTGAATGAAACAAAAACTACTACTAGTGTGTACTAGGCTTTAGACTGTTTGCTGAGTTTTTTTGCTGCCTACTGACTGCCTGGTCCCTGATGGGGAGATTCACCCTCTCTATTGACCATGACAGAAGACCTGAATCTTACAGTTGTCATGTGTGCAGGAGGTGATGGGAAATCTTCCAATGGAGACAAATGTTCCAGAAAAAAACTAAGATTTGTGTCCAGGACAGGAAGTAAAGGAAAATCTCTCTAGCGGGACACCAAACCAAAATAAAAAATACCTGAAAGGTGTTTTAACCCTCCTCTACTCTATCCAAAAATAAAAATAAAGGTTTTGGCTACACATGCATTTGTATACATTGCATGCATTGTATGCATTTTTTGTTTTTATTTTTATATTTTATACATGCATATATTTTTGGATCTGTGTTCATGCACATATCCCTGCGTACCTGTCAATTCAGCTGTGTAGGCTGTCTGTGCGGCTAATGCGGATCCATTTACTTTATATGGGCTGCCTGCATGCAGTTCAGTGCTAATATAAAAAGTAAACAAATGGCTCTTCCCAATGTACAAGGCTGAGCACCTGTTTGAATGAGCCCTTAACTGCCCATTTGTAAAGACTACTCCTTTGGCCTGATGGAACTTTCTGTAAAAATCACTTCTGCTATATATTTCCAAGCTACTTTGGAACATAAGAGTCATACCCACACAAACTGTTTCCGGAAGGAGCATTTTCGTAACACCTTTTCTTTCTTCTCTTTTTTTTTTTTTAGAGGGCAAGAGATTACTTTGCTTCTTTTACAAACCTTGCATTTAGTGTAGGTGGCGGTGCCATCAGTGTTTTGATGAACATTACTAGCAAGCATTTGTATTCAGATCCCTATGAGGACAATGATATAATAAACACAGCAGTCTAACGTTAAAAAAGGTACTACATCTTAATTTTTTATTTTTTCACATAAGGTTATCTACGAGTTCTTTTTTTTTACCTATGAAATAACTGTGTTTTTGCTATAGGATTACTCCTTTTCAGCCTTCCATTATCTCCCATTTCTGTATTTTTAAAACCACTTCAGCCCCGGACCATTTGGCAGCCAAAGGACCAGAGGTCTTTTTTCAATTTCGCACTGCACTACTTTAACTGGTAATTGCGCGGTCATGCAATTTTGTAACCAAACGAAATTTGCGTCCTTTTCTTCCCACAAATAGAGCTTTCTTTTGATGGTATTTGATTGCCTCTGTGATTTTTATTTTTTGCGATATAAATGGAAAAAGAGCGAAAATTTTGAAAAAAAAAAAAAAAGAGATTTTCTACTTTTTGTTATAAAAAAAATGTAATAAACTCAATTTTAGTCAAACATTTGGGCCAAAATGTATTCAGCCACATGTCTTTAGTAAAAAAAATGCCAATAAGCGTATATTTATTGGTTTGCGCAAAAGTTATAGCGTCTACAAACTAGAGTACATTTTCTGGAATTTACACCACTTTTAATTTATGACTGCCTATTTCATTTCTTGAGGTGCTAAAATGGCAGAGAAGTACAAAACCCCCCCAAATGACCCCATTTTGGAAAGTAGACACCCCAAGCTATTTGCTGAGAGGCATGTTGAGCCCATTGAATATTTTTTTTTTTAGTCCCAAGTGATTGAATAAAGACAAAAATAAAAAAGATTTTTTTTTTTTTCAAAAAGTTGTCACTAAATGATATATTGCTCACACATGCCATAGTTATATGTGGAATTGCACCCCAAAATACATTTTGCTGCTTCTCCTGAGTATGGGGATACCACATGTGTGGGACTTTTTGGGAGCCTAGCCGCGTACGGGGCCCCGAAACCCAAGCACCGCCTTCAGGATTTCTAAGGGTGCAAATTTTTGATTTCTCTCCTCACTACCTATCACCGTTTCGAAGGCCATAAAATGCCAAAATAGCACAAACCCCCCCCAAATGACCCCATTTTGGAAAGTAGACACCCCAAGCTATTTGTTGAGAGGCATGGTGAGTATTTTACAGCTCTCATTTGTTTTTGAAAATGAAGAAAGTAAAGAAAAAAATTTTTTTTTTTTTTTTTTCTTTTTTTCAATTTTCAAAACTTTGTGACAAAAAGCGAGATCTGCAAAATACTCACCATACCTCTCATCAAATAGCTTGGGGTGTCTACTTTCCAAAATGGGGTCATTTTGGGGGGTTTTATCCCATCTGGGCATTCCATGGCCTCCGAAACTGTGATTGGCAGTGAGAAGTGAAATAAAAAAATTACACCCTTAGAAAGCCTGAAGGCGGTGATTGGTTTTTGGGGTTCCGTACGCAGCTAGGCTCCCAAAAAGTCCCACACATGTGGTATCCCCGTACTCAGGAGAAGCAACAGAATGTATTTTGGGGTGTATTTCCACATATGCCCATGGCATGTTTGAGCAATATATCATTTAGTGACAACTTTTTGTAAAAAAAAATATATATATATTTTTTTTTTCATTATTCAATCTCTTGGGACAAAAAAAAAAAAAATATTTAATGGGCTCAACATTGCTCTCATCAAATAGCTTGGGGTGTCTACTTTCCAAAATGGGGTCATTTGGGGGGGGTTTGAACTGTCCTGGCATTTTATGCACAACATTTAGAAGCCTATGTCACACGTCACCCACTCTTCTAACCACTTGTAGACAAAGCCCTTTCTGACACTTTTTGTTTACATGAAAACATATTTTTTTTTTTGCAAGAAAATTACGTTGAACCCCCAAACACTATATATATTGTTAAAGCAAAGGCCCTACAGATTAAAATGGTGGGTGTTGCATTTTTTTTTTCCACACAGTATTTGCGCAGCGATTTTTCAAACGCATTTTTTGTGGAAAAAATACACTTTTTTTTATTTTAATGCACTAAAACACACTATATTGCTCAAATTTTTGATGAAATAAAAAATATGATCTTAGGCCGAGTACATGGATACCAAACACGACATGCTTTAAAATTGCGCACAAACACGCAGTGGCGACAAACTACATACATTTTTAAAAGCCTTTAAAAGCCTTTACATGATACCACATTAGATTCACGGAGGAGGTCTACTGCTAAAATTACTGCCCTCGATCTGACCTTCGCGGTGATACCTCACATGCATGGTGCAATTGCTGTTTACATATGACGCCAGACCAACGCTTGTGTACGCCTTTGCGCAAGAGAAGGGGGGGCAGGGGTGCTTTTTTTTTTGTTTTTTTGTTTTTTTTTTATTTATTTAGCTTTTTTATTTTATTTTTAAACTGTTCCTTCCATTTTTTTTCTTTGTTATGATTTTTATTGTTATCTCAGGGAATGTAAATATCCCCTATGATAGCAATAGGCAGTGACAGGTACTCTTTTTTTGAAAAAATTGGGGTCTATTAGACCCTAGATCTTTCCTCTGCCCTCAAAGCATCTGACCACACCAAGATTGGTGTGATAAAATGCTTTCCCAATTTCCCAATGGCGCGGTTTATATCCGGGAGGGGGGACATTCCCTCCCACTGCTTGTAAAAGCAATCTAGAGGCTAATTACCCGCTAGAATTGCTTTACATGAAAGCCGATCACTGGCTGAAAAGAATGATACCAAGATGATACCTAAACCTGCAGGCATCATTCTGGTATAACCATTCAAAGTCCAGCAACATACTGGACATATATTGTAATCTTTTTTTTTTCATGCAGCCTCTTGGCTGAACGAAAAAAAGAGATTGATTGGTGGGTATGCCCACCATTAGAATACCTCCCTTCATCCACCCACTTCTAATGATGGGCATACATGCACCATTTATATATGCCGATGCATGGGGGCATCCTCCCGCAAAAGTTATGCCGTGTACACACGGTCGGAATTTCGACCGTATGTACGTGGCATTAGGAGCCAATCGCTCCTCCCCCCCCCTGCTGCCCCCATGCTTCGGCATATATGCTCTTTTTTTTAACTGTGGTGGTGAAATCACCTCCTACAGCGTTGGAGTCGCGGCTTTATGTATCGTGGGAGCAAACGCTGTTGCTGTCAAGATAAATAAATCCGCGTTGCAACTGAATGGCGCACCTGAAAACAAAAAAATGCTTAACACTGAAACACAGTAAACAAAATTACATACCTGAAAAGCAAGCATGATAAAACATAATAAAACATTGCAGAATAGAATGGAGTAAAAAAAGAGCAACGATAGAGAGAGAATAGAGAGAGAGAGAGAGAATAATAAAACGACAACTATTTTATTTTTTTTTTTATTTTTTTGAGATTCACAGGTAAAAAAGCTCCTGACTGAAGCGACTGAATCAAAGCGCTACCACAAAAAAAACTGTTAGCGATCGCAGGGATCAGGCATGACTCTGCGAACGCTGCAGTTATGTGTGCTTAGTGTTTTGTAAGTGACAGTGATCGATCGATACTGCACTTGGGTGGGCTGGGCGGAGGGGGGAAACGCAGGTGCTAGCAGGTATCTGGGCTGATCCCGCTAACAATGCGTTTTTTTTTGGAACCCTAAACTGCTGGGACGCTAGTATAGATCTGATCAGATCAGATATTGATCTGTTCAGATACTATACCACTAAGGGAGGTGTATGCTTTGCGCGTGGGTGTTTGCGGTACTGGCACTAACCTGGGGCGACGCAGACCTTATTTGACCCTAAAACCTAATTGATATCACCCGCCGGGCGATCAGGGGGTTAAACCGTTATTGGGTAATAAATGGCGGGTGCCCTGACAGTATAAAAAACAAGCTAACTAACCAGCGTCACCCGTAACAGTAATACAAAAAAAAACTGGCTACCTAGCGGCACCAGTGACACTAATGCAGCGATCAAAAAAACAATCGCTTAGTGACACTGGCAAAAGGGGGTGAAAGGGTTAACTAGGGGCAATCAGGGGGTTAAACCTTTATTAGGTAATATATGGGGGTACCTGACGCTATATAAAAACCTGACGGGGAACCTAAATAACGAAATAACTAACTGGCTAACCAGCGTCACCAGTGACAGTTATATGGTGATCACTGGTGAAAGGGTTAACTCTAGGGGCAATCAGGGGGTTAAAACCTTTAGGTTGTAATATGGGGGTACCTGACCTATAAACCTATTTATGAACCTATATAAACATGGCGGTTAACCTAAAAAAAAAACTGGTTACCTAGCGACACTAATGCAGCGATCAGAAAAACGATCGCTTAGTGACACTGGCAAAAGGGGGTGAAAGGGTTAACTAGGGGCAATCAGGGGGTTAAAACCTTTATTAGGTAATATATGGGGGTACCTGACGCTATATAAAAACCTGACGGGGAACCTAAATAACGAAATAACTAACTGGCTAACCAGCGTCACCAGTGACAGTTATACGGTGATTACTGGTGAAAGGGTTAACTCTAGGGGCAATCAGGGGGTTAAAACCTTTATTTAGGTTGTAATATGGGGGTACCTGACCTATAAAACTATTTATGAACCTATATAAAACATGGCGGTTAAAAAAAAAAAAAATTGTTACCTAGTGACACAATGCAGCGATCAGAAAAACGATCGCTTAGTGACACTGGCAAAAGGGGGTGAAGGGGTTAACTAGGGGCAATCAAGGGGTTAAACCTTTATTAGGGGGGGGGGGTAGGGGGCTACCTAGGACCTAAAACTAACTGCCCTGACAGTTATTACAGTCACACTGACACTAAATGCAGTGATCAGTAAATAAATGATCACTGCAATTAGTGACACTGTGACTGGGGGGGGGGAGGGGGTGATCTGGGGGGTGATCAGGGGGTGACAGGGGGGTGGAATATGTGCCTAACTGTACTGGTGTCAGTGTACTGTTGTGCACTAACCTTTACATGTTCACCGCTCGGCGTCTCCGGTCACATAGACCGGCGCACCGAGCGTGACATCACTTCCGCCTTCCTGTCTATACAATAGACAGGAAGGGGAAGCTTTTCATTCGCCAGGAGCGATCGCGAGGGGGTGGCCAGAAACCACTGGCCGTCCCCTCGTCCCGGATCGCTCCTGAAGCGATGCCGACCGTCCCCGCCGGCGGAGGGGGGTCCGATCGGACCCCCCAACCGCCTGAAGAATGGCACGTACAGGTACGTGGTTCTGCCTGTACGTGCCATTCTGCCGACGTATATGTACATGGGGCGGTCGGCAAGTGGTTAAAAAATTTGTCCCCTTTTAAGACGCTTTTATTCCCAGTTCGCACATGCGCGGCCCGGGCTTCTTAATTTTTGCTTTTTTCTCTACCTGTGGTATATCCCGGGTTGCTGCGGATCTTCCGTGGCCTCCTTTGGGGTGCCTCTCTTCTCCCCACTCGCTGAAAGAGCGGTGGGGAGAGGGGTGGTGTGGCGGTATCCTCTCCTGTCGGGCGCAGCCTGTCTCAGCTCCCTGTGCAGCCTGTCTCAGCTCCCTGTGCACAGGCGTGGCCGGGATACAATGCTGCATGTAAATGGCAGTATGAGGTCCGGTGCCCCTGGTGTGCATGGGGCGCAGGCGCATAGGGTGGTGAAGCTTCGGCTGCCATCTTCCTTGTGGGAAGAATCATACCATTCTGGTTAATGTTGCCAGGAGTAGCTAGAATTAACTACAGGTTTCTTTCCGCCTAAGACAATTAATTAATTAACGGAGTGTTCCCTCCCTCTCTCCCTATAGAGGTTAGTCTCTTTTTGAGCTCAGGGCTGCTCCTCATGGCCGTGTGTGCCCTGAAGCTCGAAAAAAAAATAAAAAAAAATAACTTTTCAGCAAACAGGTATGTGTCACCTTTTTTATGTTACACTAACATTGTGGATTTTTGTTTCTCTTTGCAGTCCTATTTTTGTCTCCTTTTCTGTATTTTTTCAGCTGATCCTCCTGCCCATTTTGCCATGAACCATTCGTCTCGCAGTCAAGATCCTCTTGTGTCTAAAAGGTATAGGACCATCCTTATTTGAGTATAAAAAATAAATAAATAAGTGTGCCACTTATAAACAAACCCTGTTTGTTGTAGCCCTGCTCCTGCCAAGCGGTCCAGAAAATCTTCAAGACGCTATGATAATGACAGCCCTGAGCGAGAGTTCTGGCTCTAGAAGATGTCATTGCTCTCCCTCACCCCCATTTAGAGTGTTAAACAAGAAATGTTGGTCATGTGGCGCTGTACCACTCCCTAATAAATTGGTCTGTAAGGACTGTCTCAGAGACTACGCAGCCAACCGAGAACTAGAGTGTCGACAGGTGGTCGATCTGTTCAAGCAGACCATGAGAGATTCTTTCTCGGAACTGGTGGCCATTATTCCTGCCCACCTGGCTTCTCAGGCTGTTCAGGCACAAGACCTAGACCCTGGCACTCCGGGCCCTTCATCACTGGGCAGTAACCCACTACCTACATCAGGAAGCACAGCATTCTTCACCTAAGGATCCTTCGGGGAATCTTCAGAGGGATCTGAACCATCTGCTTTCAGGGTTTCCTTGGCCCAGCCATTTGTCGGGCTGTGAAAAATGCTGTTGGTTGGGAGGACACAGAAGAACCAACCCAGAAGTCAAAAATAAGCTTTCTTCCCATTAATGGGAGAAATCAAAGAAATTATAGAGGGTGAATGGAGCAAAACAGACAAGAAGTTTTTCTTAGCCTGTTTAACCAGATTCTATCCTTTAGCAGATACGGATGCACAGTCTTTAGGCTCAATGCCTGTAGTTGATGTGGCAGTTGCATGGCTAGCAAAAAAACGTGACCTTACTGATGGAGGATTCAATGTCATTTAAGGATCTCTTGGACAGATAAATTGATCTTGTCCTCAAGAGGAGTTATCTAGCTGCAGGAGCGGCTTGCAGGCCTGCCATTGCACTAGCGTCCGTTTCCAATGCTATCAGGTCATGGGCAGAGAACATAGAAACAACCCTCCGCCAAGATGTCCCCAAGGATGATATAATTAAAGCCCTGGAGGAACTTAAGTTGGGAGCGGATTTTGTGGGTGAAGCACCCAGTGACACGATCCGTTGTTCGGCTAACGCAATACTACATTCAGTCAGCAAAACAAGCCCTATAGTTGAAGTCCTGGACAGCTGATCTTGCATCAAAACAAGATTAGTGCAAGATTCCTTTCGATAAAAAATCCCTCTTCGGCAAGAAGCTTGATAAAGCAATTCCCAGAGTAACCGGGGGGGAAATCCGGCTTACTTCCTCAGAACAAGAAGGTCCAGAGAACAAGAAATTATTTGTCTTGATTTCGCCAATCAAGCTCCAGAGACTTTTTAGGCAGTCCAGCCCCTTTAAGGGTGATAAAAGATCGTGGAGAGCCACTCAGACGTCTTTTTTGGGAGTTCAGGATTCAGGGGAGATGGTCCTTTCCCACTAGAGGGATAGTATCCAACTTATTGGAAATAAGAGCAGCATTTCTAGCCTTGACCCTGTTTTGCACCTCAGTTCAAGGGGAAGAGGGTGCTTCTGCACCTGGACAACAAAGCTGCAGTTTCATATCTTCAGAAACAAGGGAGCACCCACAGCAAAACACTTCTGAGGGAAGTGGAACCTTAAATGATCTGGACCGAGAGGAACCTGGTAATTCTCAAAGCAATATATCTCCCAGGGACGGCTTAAATTTGGGAACAACAATGAGTGGTCATGCCAGCCCCATGTGCTCATCCAAAGTTCCCATCTATGACAGATCCCACAGGTGGACCTCTTTGCTACCCAGGAGAATACCAAACTCAGGAGTTTCTTCTCTCGCCTTCTCTCGCCTATCCTATATAACCCCTCCCACTACTGGGAGTACCATACCATCCGTGGGGATGCCAGGACAGTGACATCATAAGAGGTGGGGTCACCATGTGACATCACCCGGTGACCCCAGCCCCTTACCCCTATATAAGTCGCCGTGCAACGCGTCCCGGCCTGCCATTGCACTAGCGTCCGTTTCCAATGCTATCAGGTCATGGGCAGAGAACATAGAAACAACCCTCCGCCAAGATGTCCCCAAGGATGATATAATTAAAGCCCTGGAGGAACTTAAGTTGGGAGCGGATTTTGTGGGTGAAGCACCCAGTGACACGATCCGTTGTTCGGCTAACGCAATACTACATTCAGTCAGCAAAACAAGCCCTATAGTTGAAGTCCTGGACGGCTGATCTTGCATCAAAACAAGATTAGTGCAAGATTCCTTTCGATAAAAAATCCCTCTTCGGCAAGAAGCTTGATAAAGCAATTCCCAGAGTAACCGGGGGGGAAATCCGGCTTACTTCCTCAGAACAAGAAGGTCCAGAGAACAAGAAATTATTTGTCTTGATTTCGCCAATCAAGCTCCAGAGACTTTTTAGGCAGTCCAGCCCCTTTAAGGGTGATAAAAGATCGTGGAGAGGCACTCAGACGTCCTTTTTGGGTGCCAGTAGGAACAAGACCCTCACCACTTCCCAGGAGGGGGCGTAGTCCTTTTGACACCAGAGGGGCGGAGACACCTCCAGTAGGGGTCCAGCTAAAGTATTTCTTCCCAGTTTGGGCCGCCAGATGCCAGGACCTATGGGTCCTATCAACAATTCATTACAGTAATTTCTGTACCTTTCTCGTCAGCCTCCTCACACATCCTTCGAAGGAACACAGATGTCTGCCTCCCTACAAAAAGCTCTGGCCTAAAATCAGTTTATGGAGTCACTTCATCAAGGGGCGTCCATTGCAGAGAGTTTAGGATTCAGGGGAGATGGTCCTTTCCCACTAGAGGGATAGTATCCAACTTATTGGAAATAAGAGCAGCATTTCTAGCCTTGACCCTGTTTTGCACCTCAGTTCAAGGGAAAGAGGGTGCTTCTGCACCTGGACAACAAAGCTGCAGTTTCATATCTTCAGAAACAAGGGAGCACCCACAGCAAAACACTTCTGAGTTAAGTGGAACCTTAAATGATCTGGACCGAGAGGAACCTGGTAATTCTCAAAGCAATATATCTCCCAGGGACGGCTTAAATTTGGGAACAACAATGAGTGGTCATGCCAGCCCCATGTGCTCATCCAAATTTCCCATCTATGACAGATCCCACAGGTGGACCTCTTTGCTACCCAGGAGAATACCAAACTCAGGAGTTTCTTCTCTCGCCTTCTCTCGCCTATCCTATATAACCCCTCCCACTACTGGGAGTACCATACCATCCGTGGGGATGCCAGGACAGTGACATCATAAGAGGTGGGGTCACCATGTGACATCACCCGGTGACCCCAGCCCCTTACCCCTATATAAGTCGCCGTGCAACGCGTCCCGGCCACCACAGGCGGAGAGAGCGTTGTGTCAACTTCGGAAGAAGAGAAGAAGAAGGAAGAAGTAGAACAAGGTGGCGGCGGCGACAACAGCGACAGTGACGAACCAGAAGACCAGGCTAACGCTAGTAAAAGAGCTGCAAGAAGATAGCGGAGGCCCGGCAGAAGAAACGAAGAGCGGGACAAGACCCCCGAAGTCGAATGAAGACCCCTGGACGGCGGGCTCCTCCGCTAGTAAAAGAGTGGTAAAAGAGCATAAGATAGCGGAGGAGGCCGGCGAGAAGACCCCGAAATCGGAAGAAGACCACCAGAGCTGTCTAATAAACTACTTTAAAAACCTGTGGGGTGTTGGGACTTTGAATGAGGCATATGGTGAATATGCCTCCATCCCTATTATGGAATATAAATCTGAGGAATTTGGGACTTTAAATGAGGCTATGGACAGCGTGAAAGTAACTATTCATAGTACATGTTTATTAGATCAAACAATACATATGCCAATATCAAAAATAGAGACCTTATAGAGAGAGACACTATAGTGAGCATTAATAGCTGCTCACAAACACGAATATGTGCGTGTACAATACAGACATCAGGAATACATCAGAGTATAGCAAACCCGCTGCCACTAAATGGTCTCATAAAATCAACTGTACATTCAAACATTTGTCTACATACATGTAACAATGTAGCAACACTTGTAGAGAAATAGTAAATAAATAAAATAAAGATGATAAAAAACAGTACATGCATAATAAAAATATATAATGAGTGCAGACGGTGAACTTCGTCTGTGAGGAACGCCCCCAATTCCACACCTGACCGGCTGCGAAGGAGAACTCGACCAGAGCGTCATGACGACACAGACGAAGTTCACCGTCTGTGTTGGAGGCCCTCCAACCTTCTGCCGCGCTCAGGTGACGCTGGTTTAGGGGTAATGTGCTTATATACGGGCTGGGTTCTCATCCCTTATTAAAGGGATATAAATCTGAGGAATTTGGGACTTTAAATGAGGCTATGGACAGCGTGAAAGTAACTATTCATAGTACATGTTTATTAGATCAAACGATACATATGCCAATATCAAAAATAGAGACCTTATAGAGAGAGACACTATAGTGAGCATTAATAGCTGCTCACAAACACATGAATATGTGCGTGTACAATACAGACATCAAGAATACATCAGAGTATTATGGGGGCAAGGTACAGCGCCTGATTGAATGCCTATAGGGAAATTGGATAAAGAATGTATCAAAGTTAAAATGATACAAAGAAAGAAGCAGCAGAAAAAAGGCCAGAAAATATCTGTCTGTCTCGTAGGAGTGGTGGAAAATAAAGGTCCATGCCAGTAAAAAGATAAAGGAGAAAGAGGAAATTGGAATAATACAACCACAAAGGAAGCCTAGTGGAATGATATACAAGAGATGGTAACTAATGAGTATGCAAATGGTACCACCAAACCTAATCGAGACAGAGAGAGCTAGCAGCTGCAGTGGTATATGAGGTGACCTGTAGATGACTTACATCCTAGTAGAGAAAAAGTGGCCGCTGTAGGAATGTAGCAACTTCTAATGAATGCTTTCCCAGTAGTGTCAGTGGAGGCAAATGAGAACCCAGCCCGTATATAAGCACATTACCCCTAAACCAGCGTCACCTGAGCGTGGCAGAAGGTTGGAGGGCCTCCAACACAGACGGTGAACTTCGTCTGTGTCGTCATGGCGCTCTGGTCGAGTTCTCCTTCGCAGCCGGTCAGGTGTGGAATTGGGGGCGTTCCTCACAGACGAAGTTCACCGTCTGCACTCATTATATATTTTTATTATGCATGTACTGGTTTTTATCATCTTTATTTTATTTACTTACTATTTCTCTACAAGTGTTGCTACATTGTTACATGTATGTAGACAAATGTTTGAATGTACAGTTGATTTTATGAGACCATTTAGTGGCAGCGGGTTTGCTATACTCTGATGTACTGTATTCCTGATGTCTGTATTGTACACGCACATATTCATGTGTTTGTGAGCAGCTATTAATGCTCACTATAGTGTCTCTCTCTATAAGGTCTCTATTTTTGCCTAAAACCCACATAGTAACTACTATGGCATATGTATTGTTTGATCTAATAAACATGTACTATGAATAGTTACTTTCACACTGTCCATAGCCTCATTTAAAGTCCCAAATTCCTCAGATTTATATTCCATAATAGGGATGGAGGCATATTCACCATATGCCTCATTCAAAGTCCCAATTCCCCCCTTTTTTTGTTGTTCCCTTATTAAAGGGGGCTCCCGGTTTCTGATAAGCCCCCCGCCCACAGACCCCGACAACAAACGTCCAGGGTTGTCAGGAAGAGGCCCTTGTCCTCATCAACATGGGGACAAGGTGCTTTGGGGTGGGGGGGCCGCAGGGCCCCCCTTCCCCAAAGCACCCCCCCATGTTGAGGGCACACGGCCTGGTATAGGGAGTGGACTTTCTGTCTTAGGGTGTGCCTATAACCCACATAGTAACTACTATGGCTCTGTGTTCCGTGATGTACGATAAGAAAGGTGCATGCAACTTTTTCAAAATGCAGCCCACAAGGAAATCGCAGGGTCATTTTGACATGCGATTTCCTTGTAGTTCCCGCACCTACAAATGTGCTCTGTTTTTCAATGTGTGGGGATGGAACTTCACTTTAAGTAGGGTGGATATGACCTCTTGGGAAACAGCCTAACAACTCAAACCTCCTCCTTTCAACCTCCATATTTGAAGATCCAGCTTTTGTGGGTCTGGATGAGTAAACCTGTCCTGGGTCAATAACTGCAGGAAGGGGGAGGATTCACACTGAGGTGTATGGCTAGCAGGAACCAAGGTCTCTTCGGCCAATAAGGAAACACAGCTAGTATTTGGACCGGTTCCCTTAGGAGTCTTAGGAGAAATTTTGAGATGAGTGGGAGTACCATACCATCCGTGGGGATGCCGGGACAGTGACATCATAAGAGGTGGGGTCACCATGTGACATCACCCGGTGACCCCAGCCCCTTACCCCTATATAAGTCGCCGTGCAACGCGTCCCGGCCATCACAGGCGGAGAGAGCGTTGTGTCAACTTCAGAAGAAGAGAAGAAGAAGGAAGAAGTAGAACAAGGTGGCGGTGGCGGCGACAACAGCGACAGTGACGAACCAGAAGACCGGGCTAACGCTAGTAAAAGAGCTGCAAGAAGATAGCGGAGGCCCGGCAGAAGAAACGAAGAGCGGGACAAGACCCCCGAAGTCGAAAGAAGACCCCTGGACGGCGGGCTCCTCCACTAGTAAAAGAGCGGTAAAAGAGCATAAGATAGCGGAGGAGGCCGGCGAGAAGACCCCGAAATCGGAAGAAGACACCCAGAGCTGTCTAATAAACTACTTTAATAACCTGTGTTGTGTTTTTTTTATTAACACTTTTTCCCTCAGGTGAATGGGTAGGGGTACCCCATACTCATTTACATAGGGGGGGGCCGGGATCTGGGGCCCCCTTATTAAAGGGATATAAATCTGAGGAATTTGGGACTTTAAATGAGGCTATGGACAGCGTGAAAGTAACTATTCATAGTACATGTTTATTAGATCAAACGATACATATGCCAATATCAAAAATAGAGACCTTATAGAGAGAGACACTATAGTGAGCATTAATAGCGGCTCACAAACACATGAATATGTGCGTGTACAATACAGACATCAGGAATACATCAGAGTATTATGGGGGCAAGGTACAGCGCCTGATTGAATGCCTATAGGGAAATTGGATAAAGAATGTATCAAAGTTAAAATGATACAAAGAAAGAAGCAGCAGAAAAAAGGCCAGAAAATATCTGTCTGTCTCGTAGGAGTGGTGGAAAATAAAGGTCCATGCCAGTAAAAAGATAAAGGAGAAAGAGGAAATTGGAATAATACAACCACAAAGGAAGCCTAGTGGAATGATATACAAGAGATGGTAACTAATGAGTATGCAAATGGTACCACCAAACCTAATCGAGACAGAGAGAGCTAGCAGCTGCAGTGGTATATGAGGTGACCTGTAGATGACTTACATCCTAGTAGAGAAAAAGTGGCCGCTGTAGGAATGTAGCAACTTCTAATGAATGCTTTCCCAGTAGTGTCAGTGGAGGCAAATGAGAACCCAGCCCGTATATAAGCACATTACCCCTAAACCAGTGTCACCTGAGCGCGGCAGAAGGTTGGAGGGCCTCCAACACAGACGGTGAACTTCGTCTGTGTCGTCATGACGCTCTGGTCGAGTTCTCCTTCGCAGCTGGTCAGGTGTGGAATTGGGGGCGTTCCTCACAGACGAAGTTCACCGTCTGCACTCATTATATATTTTTATTATGCATGTACTGGTTTTTATCATCTTTATTTTATTTACTTACTATTTCTCTACAAGTGTTGCTACATTGTTACATGTATGTAGACAAATGTTTGAATGTACAGTTGATTTTATGAGACCATTTAGTGGCAGCGGGTTTGCTATACTCTGATGTATTCCTGATGTCTGTATTGTACACGCACATATTCATGTGTTTGTGAGCAGCTATTAATGCTCACTATAGTGTCTCTCTCTATAAGGTCTCTATTTTTGATATTGGCATATGTATTGTTTGATCTAATAAACATGTACTATGAATAGTTACTTTCACGCTGTCCATAGCCTCATTTAAAGTCCCAAATTCCTCAGATTTATATTCCATAATAGGGATGGATCACCATATGCCTCATTCAAAGTCCCAATTCCCCCCTTTTTTTGTTGTTCCCTTATTAAAGGGGGCTCCCGGTTTCTGATAAGCCCCCCGCCCACAGACCCCGACAACAAACGTCCAGGGTTGTCGGGAAGAGGCCCTTGTCCTCATCAACATGGGGACAAGGTGCTTTGGGGTGGGGGGCCGCAGGGCCCCTCCTTCCCCAAAGCACCCCCCCATGTTGAGGGCACACGGCCTGGTATGGCTCAGGAGGGGGGCGCTCGCTTGTCCCCACCCCCTTTCCTGACCAGCCGGGCTGCGTGCTCGGATAAGGGTCTGTTATGGACCTTGGGGAGACCCCCACGCCGTTTTTCCGGCGTAGGGGTTCCCCTTTAAATCCATACCAGGCGACGGGGCTAGCAAGGTGTCAATCTTGCCAATCGAGGTGGCGACATTGACTTCCTTCGCTAGTCCCGTCTACCTGGAGTCACGTTCAAAATGAACAGACTTTACTCCGTGTGTGGGCAAGTCCGTTCATTTCAAAAGTCCAGCGGACTAGCACACAGACAGCCGGATTGTCCGGTGGATAATTTTGAGTGAAGACTTGTTTCTAAGTCCGCCGGACTTTGGGAAGAAAAAGTCCGCCGGAGCCCACACACGGGCGGATTGTCCGGTGGACTCTGGTCCAAGTCCGCCGGATAGTCCGATCATGTGTACGCAGCATTAGGCCAAATTGAATGGTACCCAGGCCTCGTGTCCAAAGAAACAAGGTTTTGCCTGTAAGGCTTCTCTTTTTAGAGAGCTGGATCCCAGGATCCAGTACTTTGGTATTTTAAAGCCATAAAGTTTTACTAGCGGGGTGCTATTACGGGTCCAGGAGTGTGGGTTCCCGAGGGTCCCTGGTTCCTGAAAGTTTGTTAACGGAACCCACTGTGAAGGGTGAAGATTGGGTCTGTTGGTTTTACCACAGAAAACCCTGCGGCTGGAAAGGTAAGTGGAGTTTTCTAAGGAATTTTAAAATTTTCTTATGAAATGTCTCCTCAAGTAAATGTTGTCATGCCTAAGTGTCACCACTGGGGGCTGTATGGAGCACGTACCTTCTCATGCTTTCCTCAGAGATCACGCTGTGTCAGGAAGCAGCAGGCTTTTTCCTCCGGCTAGCAGGTCAGACCTCCGGTGAGTTTGGGGGGGTTTTGCTTCCACCAGACACCCCCCATCTGGACTAAACTCTCCCCCCTCTTCACGGGGTAGGAGAGAGCTAAAATGATCGGCGATGTTGTTTTCTTTCACTGCCCCTGCATGGCGGTGGCTCTCAGGTCTCCTCCTCGCCATCCCTCCCTCCCCTGAGAGTTCTGAGGTGGCTGGTCAGAGTGAGCCATCAGGACCGTCAGGCGTTGCAACTGCTTTCAACACTGCAGCCCCTGTCTATATTACTGAAGAGGTTTTTTCCTCAACCATTTTAAAGCTGGAGCAAAAGACTGATGCTTTAATCGCATCCCAGAGTGGGACTAAACGCGATAGGTCCCCTTCCATTACCCAGGAGAAAACATTACTCAAACCGAGGAACCGGGGGTGGGAGATGATGAATTTCTATCAGGGGACCAGGAAGAGGCTGATTACTCCTCTTCTGAGGGGTCAAATGCGGAAGGATCAGGTTCACAATCTGAAAGATTGATGGTACAATCCCTTACTGAATTGGTCCGCTCCACATTTATGCTGCCATTAGCTGAGTCAGTTGATGAGCCCACTTCTTGTTTGGGTTTACTAAAGCCTCCCCAAGCTATTCATGCTTTTCCTATATATTCATTGCTGAATAAGCTTATGTATTCTGCCCAGATAAACATTTTTTTCCTCCGAAAAGGTTTTCAACACTTTATCCTATGGAGGAAGAATTTAATAAGAAATTGGGGATGCCAGCAATTGACGCTGCTATATCCTCTTTAAATAAAAATTTGACTTGTCCGGTAGACAATGCTCAAATGCTCTAGGAGCCAATGGATAAGAAGTTGGAATTCCTATTTAAAAATGTTTTTTCTCTGGCAGGTTCAGTGGCTCAGTTGCTTCTATGGTTGAAAAATTAATCAGCCGAAGTGCCATGCAAAAAACTCCTGGCTAGTTTTCCATTTTGCGGTGAGCGGCTGTTTTGGGAACGATCTGGATAAATACATCCAAAGAATTTCTAATGTCAAAAGTTCCCTTTTGCCAGTTAAGAAGAGGAGTAAGCGTTTGTCTTTTAAGCAAGCTTCTTCTCCAGTGCCAGGAGCATCAGTCTCCAGGCAGTCACGACGGCCTCCACCGTCAAGTTCAAGAGGTAAACCTCAGGGTCAACCCCAGGGACAAAAGAGGCCCTGGGGAAGGAAACCCACAAAACAAAATAATAAGACCAAAAAAATCAAATGTTCCCAGGGATCCAAAGAAAAAGAAGTCTCTCTTTTAAGCTTTGGACCCTCTTTTGTCTCAAAAGGTTATATCGGTGGTCCCCATGGAAGAGCAGGGGTTAGGGTTTTATTCAAACCTTTTCATGGTACCAAAACCAAACAGGATGTCAGACCCATTTTAGATCTCAAAGATTTTTGAATATCCGCTTTTTTTTCGCATGGAGTCAATCCGATCAGTGGTCTCCATTCTACAAGGTGGAGAACTGCTAGCGTCAATCGACATCAAGGGTGCTTGCCTCCATGCACCTATTTTTCCCACTCACCAGAAATATCTACGCTTCGAGATAGAAAATCTTAATTTTCAGTTTGTAGCTCTGCCTTTCGGTCTAGCTACTGCACCTCGAGTGTTTGGCTCCCCCTTTAGCAAGATTAAGGGCTCAAGGTATAACAATTCTAGCTTACTTAGACGATCTACTCTTGATAGACCAGTTGGTAGCCCGCTTAGACCAAAGTTTGGTTACCACAGTCAGCTACCTGGAATACCTAGCTTGGATTCTCAACCTGGAGAAATCTTCCTTAAAATCAAAGAGATTGGAATACTCTGATCATAGATACAGCTCAGAAGAGGGTGTTCTTGCCCCAGGCAAAGATCAGTCCTTCTATTTGACTTTGCATGAGATTTTTGGGAAACATGGTGGCTTTATTCAAGGCTGTTCCTTATGCTCATTTTTATTTGAGACTACTGCCAAACAGTGTCTTATCGACTTGGAACAAGAAGGTCCAAGCTCTAGACTTCCCAATGCGTTTATCCCCAAAAGTGCGCCAAAGCCTCAGTTGGTGGTTGATAGCCAAGACTCTCCAAAAAGGAAAATCAGAAAATCAGAAATGTCCTTACCCATCAATATTCTAGAGATTCGGGCAGCACGCCTGGCTCTGAAGGCCTGGACGCTCAGATTACGGAATTGTCCTGTCAGGATCCAATCCGACAATGCCACAGAAGTGGCCTATATCAATCACCAAGGGGGCACGAGAAGTCGTGCGGCCCGGAGAGAGGTGACTTATATCCTAACTTGGGCAGAAAACAACATACCTTGCCTATCAGCAGGCTTCATTCCAACAATAGAGAATTGGCAGGCGGACTACTTGAATCAGTACAAGAAAAATTGCGCTGGACACTAAACAAAAATTTAATTAAGTAGAAAATAAAATTAGCAGCAACACCAAGTGCGATATAACACAAAAATAATGTAGAAATGTATAAAGTTGCGCTGAAATAAACAAAACTAAGATAAATTGATCATCCTTATACTACTGTTATGGTAGGCAGTACTATTAGAGATAAATAGTGGGTACAAAAAATGGTGCTGTGAATGCAAAAATGTGCCAAAATATCCCCAAATAAGTATAAATGAAAAATAATGTCTTATATAGTCCAGGAAAAACCTGTAAGAAAAAGAACTTTCAACCAAAGAAAATTTTGAAGGTTTCCACAGAAAGTCCTGTAAACGGATATAGTCCATATAAATTGGTGACAGGCAGACAAATGAAGTGACTGTAATATTCAAGTGATTCCACCACCACCACCAGGAATGCTCGCTTACCAGCTACCAGATTTATAGAGACGTGTGGCTATTGCCCAGCCAGGGCCTTTTCCTCTCATCTCGTAGCGTCTGCTGTATGGAGAAAGCGTCAACTGCTGGGCTAGGAACTCCAATGACCAGTGTTCACTCTGACCCCCTTTACGATGTCACTCGCTGGGCAAGATAGGGACTCGGGCATGGAACACAAAAAATGCCAAAAGAGGGGATCATAGATAAAACCCATATGGGTATTTTATTAAATAAAAGCACTACAAACGTGCATAAAATAAAGCTTTTAAAATGTATGAATGTGACCGGCCAGCTGCAGCACTAAACGTCCGTACCAAGTAACAGGACGTTCCACTCGCGGTGACGTCAGCACGTCGCTCCTCCTACGACGTTTCGTCACAACATGGACGTATTCATGGGGGCACGAGCAGCGTGCTGACGCACCGCTTATGTAGCATATATGGCAGAGCACACATTGCAGAGCAAGATGCACAGAACGCACAGAGCACACATCGCAGAGCACATATTGCAGCGCACACGGTGCAGAGTATAGCACACAGCGCAGAGTACACAGGACAGAGAAAACTATATATATATATTTTTTTTTGATGGGCTTAAAGCGGGACTGTACAGAAAATTTTTTTTTTTTAAAAGCCAGCAGCTACAAATACTGCAGCTGCTGACTTTTAAAAAATGGACACTTACCTGTCCCTGGTTCCAGCGGTGTCGGCAGCAGAGGCCGATCGCTCGTTCGGCTCTTTGCTGTAGCCGGCGCCATTCTCGGTGAGGGAATCAGGAAGTGGCTTCACTTCCCGATTCCCTACTGCGCATGCGCGAGTCTCGCGGCACAATGAGAATCTTCAGTGCTGTCTGCCCGGACACGTGTGTGTCCCGGCAGACAGCGCGCCGGGACAGGAACTTGCGTAAACTCCCGTGGGAGTTTATGCCGGAAGTGGGTGCAGATACCTGTCTTAGACAGGTATCTGCACCCCCCTTCCCCCTGAAAGGTGCCAAATGTGACACCGGAGGGGGGGAGGGTTCCGAAAAGCGGGAGTTCCACTTTAGGGTGGAATCCCGCTTTAAAGAGGAAGTAAACCCTTTGTTTCCCTGCAAAGGTAAAGCATAATGGGCTACTATGCATAAAGCATAATGGGCTACTATGCATCGCATAGTAGCCCATTATGTGTCACTTACCTGACACAGGAGCCTGCGATGTCACCGATGTCCCCTGATGCACGAAGCCTCCATCTTCTTTGCGGGTATCGTGGCTCCGGCAATGTTACTGGCCGGAGCCGCGATGACACCACTCCTCCTCACTCCTGCGCATACACACGGTAGCCGCCACTTGCGGCATATCGCCATTAGCAGCGGCGTGCTCAGTGCGCCTGTGCACTGCTGTCTACGGCGCATGCGACGTAGACAGCGGTGCCTGTCTTTTTGCAAATATCTCCTAAACCATGTAGGTTTAGGAGATATTTCTTGGACCTACAGGTAAGCCTTAATCTAGGCTTACCTGTAGGTCAAAGTGGTTTGCAAGGGTTTACAACCACTTTAAACTTGTCAGATTTCTATGCCTATATGTAGGGGGCACATAATTCTTTCCCCTATAAGAAGTGTCGGCACACACTGCTGAGCTAATACTGCTTCATATGCAGAAGTAAAAAGAAAAACAAACCAGCAGAAGAACAGCCCTGGGCACACCTCACTACATGAATAAAGAAAACGCAGGATAGCACCAGGGGCTGTAAGGTAAGGTGAACAGATTTTTTAAATTAAATCCGGGGACAGATTTTTTTTTTACTAGCAATGGCGGCAATCAGCGACTCTCTGCCCATCGCCGCCCGCCTCACAGCCTGTCAAGTCTTACTCTTTGGGCCCCGGGTACTACTGGGTGGGGAGCGAAGGAAGATAACTCCGCCAGGGAAGGCAAGGAGATAAGCAGGCAGGCGGCTGGCCGTGACTTGAGCCAAGGTAGAAGAACATGCGAGCGGAGCTGGATGGGCATGCACCTGAAACTGAAGAAATATTCTTTCCGCTCTGACCAGCACATGATCATCAGAAAGGTGCACAGACAATGGAAAGAAATACACCCCCTCTAAGCTAGTAGGAGCGACGGAGCGGGGGGGTGTAATTCAGAATTTTCTTTTTTTAAACTCTGCACTGACTGTATTTGAAATTGCCCCAGCCCCTGTTCAAATACAATCTGGGGACAAAACCGGGGACAGACTTGGTCCAGGGACAGAGTCCTCAATCCGGGGACTGTCCCCGGAAACCGGGGATGTCTGGTCACCCTACTGTAAGGTGGCTTAGTGGTTAGCACTCATTCCTCACAGCACTGGGGCCCTTGGTTTAAATCTTAGCCAGGACACTATGGAATTTGCATGTTTTCCCTGTGCCTCTGGGTAGTCCTTTTCCTACCACACTCCAAAGCCATGCTGAAGGTTAACTAGCTACATTCCAAGGTGGCCCTAGCATGTGTGTGTCAAATCCCAACTGCGACCTGCTATGGCAGACCCTTTGTCAATGCAGCTATAGTATGCATTTCAGGCACGGGCCACAGAAAAGATTCCAAGCTTAGAAGTGCACCAAAAGTAGCAATGTGGTTATGGCAGATGGGCTTATTATCACCTCCTAGTTTTAGTCCTTCACTGTCCAAATGTTACCAACCTCAGGTTCAATCCCTGACTCCAATCCTGTCTTCTGAATTGCTACCATCACTACCCAATTCTTACCAATCTTGGCTTCAATCCTCAACTCTGTTCCGAACTTCCATATAGGTACCTTCCCTGCCAAATTTTTGCCAATGGCGCCCACTGCTGTTTCTCTCGTGCAACATCGCTGGATCTAAATGGGGCTCAGGTATGGGGCTACTGCACACAGAAAGTTTTTTTTTATCTTATTACATAGAATGAATTATGATTAAAAAAAAAACCTCCTGCCTTTGGAATCACTTTAACTCCAATCCTGTCTTCTGAATTGGTACCTTCAGTGCCCAACTGTTACCAACCTTGACTTCAGTCCTCGACTCCCAGCTTGTACCAACATTGACTTCAGTCCTCGACTCCCAGTCGTTACCAACCTTGACTTCAGTCCTCGACTCCCAGCCATTACCAACCTTGACTTCAGTCTTCGACTCCCAGCTGTTACCAACCTTGTCTTCAGTCCATGACTCCCAGCCGTTACCAACCTTGACTTCAGTCCTCGACTCCATGCCATTACCAACCTTGTCTTCAGTCCTCGACTCCCAGCCGCTACCAACCTTGACTTCAGTCCTCGATTCCCAGCCATTACCAACCTTGACTTTAGTCCTCGACTCCCAGCTTGTACCAACATTGACTTCAGTCCTCGACTCCCAGTCGTTACCAACCTTGACTTCAGTCCTCGACTCCCAGCCGTTACCAACCTTGACTTCAGTCCTCGACTCCCAGCC